>BQNB010049676.1:27502-41920 GCA_026074375.1 Tanacetum coccineum | reverse complement strand
GAGGGATCAAAAGTGTAAATTTACTAAAACTCACACTAACCACTCCCTCATTATTTGTAGAGTTGCCAAATCTTACCCAAATTGCAATTAATTAACCTTTTTGACATTTTTGTATGTTTTTTTTGACGTTTTTACGTTTTTACGTCTTTTTTACGTTTTTACGTTTTTTTACGTTTTTGTACGTTTTTATGTTTTTTACGTTTTTTACGCTTTTTTACGTTTTTGTACGTTTTCATACGTTTTCGTTTGCTTTCGCAAGTTTTCGTACGCTTTTGGGTGTTTTCGTCTGTTTTCGCACGTTTTCGCCCGTTTTCGTTCTTTTTTAGACGTTCTCGCACGTTTTCTTATGTTCTCGCACGATTTCTTACGTTTTCGCACGTTTTCGTCCGTTTTCGCACGTTTTCATACGTTTTCGTCTGTTTTCACAATTTTTCTTCTGTTTTCGTCCGCTTTCGCACGTTTTCTTTCGTTTTCACACGCTTTTACACATTTTCGTCCATTTTTTGGACATTTTCTTACGCTATAATCTGGATTTGTGCGTTTTCGTCGGCTTTCGCTCGTTTTCGTCAGCTTTCGCGCGTTTTCGCCGGCATTCGCGCGTTTTCGACGGCATTCGCGCGTTTTAGCCGCCTTTCGCGCGTTTTAGCCAGCTTTCGCGCGTTTTCTTCATCTTTCCCGCGTTTTCTCCGGCTTTCGCGCGTTTACGCTGGCTTTCGCTCGTTTACGCCGGCTTTCGCGCGTTTCGGCCGGCTTTCGCGCGTTACGGCCGGCATTCGCGCATTTCGACCGTCATTCGGGCGTTTCGGCCGGCATTCGGCGTTTCGGCCGGCATTCGCGCGTTTCCGCCTGCTTTCGCGCGTTTCCGCCTGCTTTCGCGCATTTACGCCTGCTTTCGCGCGCGTTGCGGAGAGCGTTCGGGCATTTCGGCCAGCGTTCGCGTGTTTCGGACAGCGTTCGCGCGTTTCGGCCAGCGTTCACGCGTTTCGGCCAGTGTTCGCGCATTTCGGCCATCGTTCGCTCGTTTCGGCCAGCCTTCGCGTGTTTCGGCCAGACTCCGCGCGTCTCGGCCAGCCTCTGTGCGTTTCAGCCAACCTTCGCGCGTTTTGCTTTCGCATGTTTCAGCCAGCGTTCGCGTATTTCGGCCAGCGTTCGCGCGTTTCGGCCAGCTTTCCCGTGTTTTGGTCCGTTTTCGAGCGTTTTAGTCCGCATTCGCGCGTTTTCGTCTGTTTTCATCAGCTTTCGTCTATTTTCGTACATTTTCGTCCGTTTTCGCAGGTTTTCTTTGTTTTTGCACGTTTTCATACGTTTTCAGACGTTTCAATCCGTTTTCATATGTCTTAGTCTGTATTCTTACGTTTTAATTTGTTTTTTTACGTTTTTGTCTATTTTCGCACAATTCTGTCAATTTTTGTTTGTTTTCACACGTTTTGTCTGCTTTCAGTAGTTTTCAGACGGTTTCTTCCATTCTCATACGTTATCTATCACTGATATTATACCAAAAACCTTAAAACCCTTAACCACTAAACCCTATACCAAAAACCCTAAACCCTAACCACTAGGTATAATATCACAAGTGGTATATACATAAACCTTAAACCCCTAACCACTAAACCCTATACCAAAAACCCTAAACAACTAAACACTAAACCCTATACCAAAACCCTAAACCACTAACCGCTAAACCCTATAGCAAAAACCTTGAACCCCCTTCCCTAACCACTAAACCCTATACCAAAAACCCTAAACCCCTAACCACTAAACCTTATACCAAAAACCCTAAACCCCTAACTGCTAGGTATCTAGTACTAGTCCTTCACCTTAATTCTTGCTTGCATGTCTAGAGAATAAATTTCAAAATTTGAATCCTATGCATGTATATACATGCATATTCGGTTGCAAATGAGACCAAGGGGGGACCAAAAGTGGCCTCCAACTTTCTAGGAAACTAGTGCTCAAAAACATTTAATTTCCAAAGGTCTTGCATGCATGACAAAGTATTGTTTAAATTCCACGGAACACGTAATTAACGAAACGAGTAACGATATCACGAAAAATTATGAAATTTTAAATATTGCCTTAAAACATAAAAACGCGGCTATTGCCAAAATACTACAACGTTTGGTGCCCCGGTTCGCTCCCGGCGACGATTCTCAGATAATAACGGAACAACTTCCCGGTTAAACGGTAAAGCTAAACGAAACTTTTAAAAATTCAAATTACTAAACGTAAACGGCTAAATTATTGAAAGGAAATTATCGGGTTGTGACATAAACCCCTAACAACTAGGTATAATATCACGAGTGATATATACATAAACTTTAAAATCCATACCAAAAACCCTAAACCCCTAACAACTAATCTCTATACCAAAAACCCTAAACCCCTAACCACTAGGTATAATATCACAAGTGATATATACAAAAACTTTAGAATATATACCAAAAACCCTAAACTCCTAACTAGTAAACCCTATAACAAAAACCTTAAAGCCCTAACCACTAGATATAATATCACAAGTGATATATACATAAACTTTAAAATCTATACCAAAAACCCTAAACCCCATTCCAAAAACCCTAAATCTCTAACCACTAGGTATAATATCACAAGTGATATATAAATAAACTTTACAATCTATACCAAAAACCCTAACCACTAAACCCTATACCAAAAACCCTAAACCATATACCAAAAACCTTAAACCCCTAACCACTAGGTGTATATATATAAATTTAAAATCTATACCAAAAACTCTAAACCTCTAACCACTAAACCCCATATCAAAAACCCCAAACCCCTACCCATTAGGTATAATATCACAAGTGATGTATACATAAACTTTAAAACCTATACTAAAAACCCTAAACCTCTAACCACTAAGCCTTATACAAAAAACCTTAAACAACTTAACCACTAAAACCCTTTAAACCAAAATCCTAAACACTAACCGCTAATACCCTATACCCAAAAAAAAAAAAAAATAAAAACCTTAAACCCCCTCCCTAACCATAAAAACACTATACCAAAAACCTAAACCTAAATACTAACTCTATACCAAATACCTGAAACCCTAACCCTAGGTATAATTATCACATCAGTGATATATACATAAATTTAAAATCTATACCAAAAACCCTAAACCCCTAACCACTAAACCCTATATAAAAAACCCTAAACCCCTACCCATTAGGTATAATATCACAATTGATTATACATAAACTTTAAAATATATACACAAAACACTAAACCCCTAACTATTAAACCCTATACCAAAAACTCTAAACCAATAACCACTAAACCTTATACCAAAAACCCTAAAAACCTCTAAACCACTAGGTATTATTGTTCTATAGCCGGCTAGGGGTATCCTAGGGGCTCGGGTGTCATCGTTTTGTGTCGGGATCACTTAAAATCTCATAAAACTTGATCGTAAAATATTTCCCGAAGTTACTTAGCATTTTTATTCATCTTAAAAATACTTTTCCAATAACCTAGAGTATTTACACGATATATTTTCACTTTTTATCCCCCAAAAACTTATTTGGACATTAACGGACGTGTCAGGACTCGTTTTTGGCATTTCTCAAAATTCACGGGTCAACCACCCGGAACATACATAACATAATAATACCCTCTAAAAAGGATTATTATACACCATAAACCATAAATACCTCAAATCTCATAAATTCATCACCGTCAACATGGTACATATTCTACTAAATTTGACAAACGTCAAGTAGTCGAAGGACTAATATTAGAATATTCGAAACACAAAAAGGGCAAGGGTTACATAAACCCTAAACCCCTAACCATTAAACCCTATACCAAAACGCCTAAAACCCTAACCACTAAACCTATACCAATACCTTTATAAACTAAGATTCACCCGTAGCTTAACAATTATTACCCCTGACATTGTAGTATCACCAGCGATAAATAAATAATAATAAAATCCCATGTGATAAAGTAATATAATATGACAATGGTATTTCACATATAATTAATATCACATGTGATAAAGCAATATAATGTGACACTAATTGTGGTTATTTTTGAAATTCTTAACATGTAATCAATGTTATCTATCACTTGTAATATTATAATAGTAAATAAAACAAAGCAAATCAATCCAATGCTAAACTGGAAAAACTAGTTTGCAACTGAACACCCGAACGAGGAAGAAATGAAGCAGTTTGTGGAAGAACAAAGAAAGAGAAGGATTATGAAAGCAACTGAAAAAAGTGCAGGCTAACTGTGGTAGACAATGATGCAGCCTTAGATGTTTTTTGGTTATCTGAATATATATAACCAGACATGAATAATGTTTATTTTTTGTCATTTTATTGCTTTATCACCTGTGATATTATTTACATGTACAATGTCATAAATAATTTCACATTTTATTACTTTTTTACGTGAGATATTATTCTAAAGTGACTAATTTCATATTTATTACTTTATCACTTGAGATATTATTCTAAAGTGACTAAGACAGACAATTTAAATACTTTTCATCTTTGATACAATGTTATATCACAAGTGATAAATAATGTCACTTACAAATATCAAAATGAATAAAAAGGAAGCAAACTATGAAAATAACAGCTGGATGTATTCTCAAAAGCAAACAAGTGTTGCATTAATTTAACATTGCTTTTGAGCAAAATAAAAATTCGTTTAAAGAGGCTTAACACTTTTATTCCTAATAACGGTATAATATCATAAGTGATAAATAACATTGATTACACCAAACTCTTCGTAGTTACAGTTTATCACATATGATATTATTCATATGTAGAACACTAGAATTAATGTCATATTATATTGCTTTATCACATGAAGTATTACTCTTAAGTGACTAAGAACGTCATTTTAAATACTCTTCATCTTCCTTACAATGTCATATTACAAGAGATAAATAAGTGTCACTTACAAATACCAAAATGAATAAAAAAGAAGCAAACTATGAAAATAAAACTCTAAACACCTAACCACTAAAGCCTATACCAAAAATCCTTAAACCCTAATCACTATGTATAATATCACAAGTGATATATTCATTAACTTAAAATCTTTTACCAAACACCCTAAACCCATACCTATTATACTCTAAAACAAAAAACCCTAAATTCCCCTAACCACTAGTTAAAATCACAAGTGATATATACAAAAACTTTAAAATCTATACCAAAAATCTTAAACCCCTAACCACTAAACCTTATACAAAAAACTCTAAACCTCTGGCCACTAAGTATAATATCACAAGTGATATATACATAAACTTTAATATATACCAAAAACCGTAAACCCCTGACCACTAAACCCTAAATCCCTAACCACTAGGTATAATATTACAAGTGATATATGCATAAAATTTCTTTACCACATGTGATATTCTAAGACTATTTGAAAACAACATCAGCCTTCAGACTTGTCAAATCCGCCTTCGGAACCATATTAACTAAGATTCATTTATGGCTTAACACTGATTACCCCTGAGATTGTAACATGATCGGTGATAAATATAACATTTATCAACTAAGATTCACCTGTGGCTTAACACTTATTACCCCTAACATTGTAATATCACTAGAGCTAAATATATAACAATAAAAATCTCGTGTGATAAAGCAATATAATGTGACATTAGTTAAGGTATTCCACATATGATTAATATCACAAGTGATAAAGCAATATAATGTGACAATAATTATGGTTATTTTTAAAATTCTTAACATGTAATCAATCTCAACAATAAAAAACGTTCATAGTGTATTATCACTTGCGATAATAAACTAAAGTTATAGCCAATGTGTTAATCGGTTTGTGGCTTGGATGTTGCTTGCTTTATTTAGTTAATGAATTATCACATATGCAATGTCACTGGCAATGTTTTAAAAATCGCGCCTAAGGCGCGCCTACTCCCTAAATCCCTTGAGGCTCTAGCCTTTGGGATTTTTTTAGATCGAGGCTTACAACATGCATAAATCCCATAAAAATCGCAGCGCCTTGGGATTTTGTGCCTTGGGACTAGTCGCGCCTAGCACAAATAACGGGTTTTGGGCCTTTTTATCTTAATATTGAGACACAAATACAAAATCACATGGGCCTTTATATATAATCTACTAAATAATAACCCTAATAACTTAGATCCAATGATGCGAGTCGAACTATAATATTATGAGGATGTACCAGCAAGGAAGGGTCAAAGCCACGTAGACGAGTCAAACTATAATCTTAGATCCAGTGATGGTTATGCTAGTTCAAGCTCAAGGGGAAGGGAAAGGGGAGGGTCTAGTTCTAAACAAAACCTTTGGATGAAGATGATGACGATGTGGTTTTAGAGAATAGTGAAACTAAAGAAGAAGATGTCAAGGAGGATGAATCTGATCACAATAAGGAGCGATACACATTTGAAGATGATGATGACGATGGGGAATTTGACGACTTAGATTGAAGTCTCTTAATTTGTTTCATCAAGTAGTTTCTTTATGAAATATTATCATGATAATGTAGTATTATGCTTGAATATTGATACGTTGCTTCACTTGCTTGCTTGATATTTTTGGTTTAAATGTGAGCTTTGTTAGATGTATTAACTATTAAGTATCTCAAATTTTATTTTGTTTTATTCAATCCGCATAAAAGTGTGACATATGTCATAAAAAATTAGTGTATTTAGTGCGACTCATATTTATGAATCCCGCGCTTTGGTATGCGCCTCGCCTCAAGGCTCATTGACCCCCTTTGCGCCTTAGTGCGCCTTGAGACTTTCAGAACATTGGTTACTTGAAAGATGGTTCATTTCACCATAACCTTCATACACGATGGTTGTTTTTGTGACCAAACCTCTTCATTTTCCTGAAGGCGACCATCGTGTAGTTAAAAGACATTGACTTTGAAGGTGTTATATTGTACTCAGAAGTTTCTATCACATCAATTCGTAAACTAGTTATTATATTGCTCCTGTAAGTTATTTCTATGTTAAACACCGGTGTCCCAACTTAAAAATAGGTTTGAAACATCATTTAAAAACAGATGAGGATTTAAAAGAGTTGTTAAAGCAGGTTTGAAAATGATTTTAAAAGTGGACATTATAGCTGAGCATAATGGTTATAATGTTATGGAAATGATTCGTAATGATAATTTGATTGATGAAGTAGATGACCCACCATTCTCTGATACTGAAAGCCAAGATAGTCTAGGTGATGTTAAGGAGGTAGCTGATTTTCAAATAGAGGATGACTCAAATGTAGAAATTCCAAAAATTTCTAGTGATGATCCTTGGTTGAATAAACTGGTTGGGAAGGGTAAATTCATTGGTCATATAGATGATCCAATCCTTAATTTAAATGGTAGGTTTATGATAGAGATTGATGACCCTGAATAGGAAGTTATCGATAGTCAGTATAAGGCAAAAAAAAAAGTTCAGTACCCTGTCTTTAACCCTGAAACCCCATGGGATCAATGTAAACCATTCTTAGGCATGAGGTTTGATACACCAGCACAACTTAAGCAGTGTTTAGCAAATTATGGAGTGGCACATGGTTACCAACTTTGGTACATGCAGAATGACATCCATAAATTGCAGGTGCTTTGTGGTAGGAATGTAAGTGAAGGTAGATGTGCTGGTAAAAGAGGCAAAAAAGATTGTGATAGTACTGAGGGTCAGAGTAGTAAAGTTAAGAAGAAAAACAATGTGTCTACTGGTGAACCTAGTCAAATAAGTAAGGCAACCAAAGAGAGATGGGCAAAAAAGAAAGAAGAAGAGAAAAAAAAAGTATCAACTCAAGAAGATTGTAAATTCAGACTTTGGGCTAGTTGGATGAGTACAGAAAAGTCTTTCCAAATCAAGACTTTGTATCCAGATCACAACTGTTGTAGGAATTATAACTTAGGTGCATTGGTGACTTATAAGTGGATTGCACATCATTATGCAAGGGAAATAATAGACAATCCATGGTTAAGTTACAAGTATATGCAAAATTCAATTAGGGAGAAGTATTTGATAGATGTTAGTTTAGGGCAATGTAAAAGGGCTAAACAATGTGCTTTGTTTGATCATGAGGGGGGTCTAGTGGATCATTACAGTAGGGTATGGGAATATAGACAAGCATTACTAGAGTCAAACCCAGGGTCCACATGTCAATTGGATTTAGAAGAAAAAGATGATGGTCTGATGTACTTTAAAAGGATGTACATATGTTTCTTGGGTCTTAAAGCTGGATGGAAGGATGCGTGTCGGAAAGTAATTGGTTTGGATGGGTGTTTCCTAACACATACCTGTAAAGGCCAGTTACTTACAGCAATGGGCAGAGACGCGAACAATCAAATGTTTCCAATTGCTTGGGCAGTTGTTGAGGTAGAAAACAAAAACAACTGGTGTTGGTTTCTTTCTCTGTTACATGATGATTTGGAGTTGGATGATGGAAAGGGTTTAACTATCATATCTGATGCACATAAGGTTAGTACTTGGAAAGGGTTTAACTATCATATCTGATGCACATAAACTCGTAAACTGAATTGTATTTATGTTTTGTTCAGGGATTAATTGAAGCAGTGAGTACTTGGTTCCCTGATGCAGAGCATAGACAATGTACCAGACATATCTATGCAAACTTTAAGAGAAAGTGGAATGGACTTCAGTGGAAAAGACTTTTTTGGTCAGCAGCTGCTTGCACAATAAAAGAGCATTTCTTGCAGATTATGGAACAAATTAAGATGTTAGATGAAGCTGCACATAAATGGTTGGTTGAAAGAGATCCTAATAGTTGGAGCAGGGCTTTTTTTGAGATGGATAGAGACACTGCAGCCTTTGAAAATGGCATTTCAGAAAGCTTTAACTCTAGGATATTAAATGCTAGAGGTAAGCCTTTAATCACCATGTTAGAGGATATTAGGATTTACCTAATGCAAAGGGTGTACTACATGAATAAGCAAGCTATGATGTTGGAAGATACAATTACCCCAAGTATTAGAAGGCAATTGGAAAACTTGAAAATAGCACAAAGGTTAGATTTACACAAATCTTTACTATATTATTTGTTTGTCTTAATTTTTATTCAAATACTTATATATAATTTATATTCATTGTCTATGTTAGCCTCAATTTATTGAGTCGAACAAGGAAGCTCGGTCACTCTACGATGGAGCTTCGGTCTTTAATTAGTTAATGTTGTAATTAAATATTATCGGGAATCGGGCTCGATAGATAATCTAATATTGTATATGTTTTGGGTTTAATCCCAAAGCAAAACCCGAGCCCGGGTCCTAGTTATATATCCCACGCGTCACATTAAATGTGTAGGGGTATATATATATTTAGATATTTTCTAAAATATCTAAATATATATATAGATATTTTCATATGAAAATATCTAGTTTTATAATTTTCACAAAATATTTTTTTTCAGACCGAAAAAAAAGAATTAGGCCACCTATGAAAAATGATAATGAAATTAGCAGAGTAGGAAGGATCATGCACTATCATAAATGCTGGGAGGGTGGACATAATAAGAAAAGTTGTAAAAATCCAGCAAAACCAAAACCACCAAATTTCTATCAACCTACACCTGCACCAGAACAAGCATCCAATTACCAAATGAGACACGAACCTTTGCTGAACAATGCCAGTGATACACAAAAGACCCTGTGTTTACTTAAACAAAAGAGGCACCACCAAGTGGGGGTTCAATAGCAATCGGGGACAAGATGAGGGGCTTCGGTTCTGTTTCTAAAGTTTAAAAAAAATCAACGATTAGGGTTTAAAAAGCGAGCCAGATTACATAACACCTAAGTAATTCAGTGCTTTCGTTACTTACAAACCGTTTATGTGTTATGAATTCTTTTACAAATACTTCTTTTCTATTGCTGTAGGACATGTCTATTTATGATGGATCAAGAGCATTAGGATGAAACTTTACGGGCTGGAGGCGGCAGAAAGGCTGCATTTAGAGAGATATGGAGGCAAAATGAAGAAAATGATACAGCTTGGGATGCTTATGCAAATGAGTTCTCAGAAGCAGATTTCAATCAAGGATTTGAAGACCAATTGGTATTGACTTTACAGCTGAAGATTCTTCGTACCTACGCCATACCAACACAATCAAGTCAAGTTAAAAGGGCAATAGGTACAAAAAAAAAAGGGGAAACACATTTCACACCAGCTGATGTAGAGCCTTCAACACCAGCTGTTGCAAATAAAAAAAGAGGTAGGCCAAAGAAAGCTACAACTAAACCTTCTTTAAATCCTTCAACAAAAGCTGCTGCAAAGAAAAGAAAAGGTAAAGAACTTGCTTCTGTAGAGGCTTCAACAATAGCTGATGCAAAGAAAACAAGAGGCAGGCCAAAAAAAACTACCACAGAACCTTTATATGGAAGAATTTATTACAAGAATAGAGGTAGATCTGAGAGAATTGCAAACCAGAACAAGCCATTTAAGTTTGACAAGTATGGCACTGGTTCTACACCAGACAAAACATTCTCTCTCGATTAGTGCTTTTTAGATTTAGAATAATTTGATTCTGCTGTAAACTATGTACCATTTCAAACTTGTATTTTGTGCCTTGACTGTGTGGAAAGTTGAACTTTATGAATGGTAAATGCAGAATCATAACTTTATGTGATTTGTTTTGTAGTGTCCAATACATTATTGCATTTCTTTATTGAATGCAGTGGAGACCACATCTTGTGTGGCTTTGTTTATTGGCTTTTGTGCCTTTCTTTACTAAAAGTGGAGACCACATTGTGCCTTTCATTATCAGCTGTGTTTTGTATGTAAGTGGACACCACATTGCAAATTATATACCGACAAGGTTACATTCATTGCCACCAAAGATCCTACACCAAAAGATCTAACACCAAATGATCTGACACCACAACATCTATACAGATCACCTACAACAAAAAGATTCTATCAGCATAAATAGTCTAAACTTCAAGTCTAATACATGTCAAGAATACACATACAACAAAGCAAAACCCAACAGGACACTGATTCGAAAGCTGAGCTTTTTTTTGATTTTGTTTAACTTCTAACTCCATGTTTTCAATTGCATCTGCATCTTCGTGCTGCTAAACTTCAAAACTCATTTTTGCCACATTCTTAAGTTGATTTTGAGCAGGTGTTTCGATTGTGTATAAATGTCTTTCCTCAGGATTCAAAGTAAGATAAATCTCAAACATTTGAGTCTTGTACCATGGATTAGTCAACTCTGGATCAATCCAGTAAAAGGAATTGCAACGAGTAGTACCAGCAATCTGAAAAGTCAAAACTAATTTAAAGAACCCTAATTTAAAGAACCCTAATTTTACAAATTTTACAAATATGGGAAAAATTACAATTGAGTGGAAAATAACTACTTACGTTTGAAAATCGACAGTTAAGGAATCTTCGACATGGATTAGTATCAGTCCAAGCTACACGTCTAACCAAAGGCATGTTACACTGACAATGAGTTGGAATCACCCTACGCCTGCGAATACTTGTAGCGGATGTAGACATTGAGGGTAATTGAACAAGATGGAACTGATGGTTTAAAGGAACGGATTGGGTATTAGGTATGTATTAGGGTTCTTATGATTTGAGTTGTGGAAGATGAAATAACCCGTATGAATCAGGGTTATGTTTTAAAGGAACGGATTGGGTAAACGGGTTATCAAACCCAGATCCATTATACAAATAACCACGTCACAAAATACCAAAATAAAAAAATAAAATAAAAATCCACGTAAGATAAAACCGGCAAAAATAATACAAGGTATGTGTAATGAAAAAAAAACTAACGTTGAGTAACAAAAATGACAATAAAAAAAGTACAGTATGTAGAATGAGTTATATTTGAAAGTACATTAAGCATTAATGTATTTTACCCTTTTTAAAATATTGCTTAGATTTTAAAACTGTAAAACGGAAAATGCGGAACGTTAAATATAAAGTTTAACAAGTCAAAAGTATTAAACTGGCAAAAAATACGGAACAGAAACTGATAAAAAAACTGTGTTGCACTGTAAACTGTGAGACAAAAAAACATGTTTTGTACCTTTTTTGCACTTTTTTTTACATTTTAGCGGACCAGTGGATACCTATAGTAGCACTCTTATCAGAAATAACAGCCAATTTTCGAGCTAATAAGTGTTTATAGCATAGGTGATTGGGTTATAAGCAAGGGTTATGTTACTAGAACCTCCTTGGTACAAAAAAAGTACAAAAAGTATTTCCTCCACCCCCTTTTTGTCCCCCATTTAACTATACAACACAGCTTTTTTTTATTTTCGGTTCTGTGTTTTTTGACAGTTTAATACTTTTGACTTGTTAAACTTAATAATTTTTTAGTAGCATTTTTCGTTTCACAGTTTTATAACACAAACAATATTATAAAAATAAAATAAATAAATAAATAAGTAAAAAAACCAAAAAACTAGAAAGTAATGACAACATTTTAGGAGGTGTCTAAATAACCACACCCTATAAGCAAATATTAAAGTTCATTATGTTTGACAAATGTTGAAGCATTGATATGTACTCGTGATTGGCTATTCGATCTAAAAGTTATATAATTTTTTCATTCTATATTTATTTATATTTAAATGTTAATGTAATATTGTTAATAATAGATCGTATTAATTTGTGTAGATGAAGATGAAATTGATGAAGAAGAACTAACAGAGGATATTGAAAAGTTGATTTCCACTCTCTAGTAAGGTAAATTTACTCTCTATATGATTAACAAGCATAGTTGTCTGCGCATTGCTGCGGGATGGTGTTTCTTTTATTACAGATATGGTGTTTTTTTTTTAAATTTGTATGGTTAGATTTTAAAGTTTTATAAGTGTGGTTTGCGTGTGCTAATTTTTTAAAATTATGTGGTTAAAGGTTGTTTTTTTTGTATTTGGGTTCTTTTTAATATAATTTTATAAGATTTGGGTAAATATGAGTTAACCATGATTGCCCGCGCGTTGATGCAGGCCGTTAAATTTTTATTTATTTTTTTGGTTTTTTTGTATTTTGTGCGGCTTTATTTTTCCGGTCTCATGTTTAATATTATTTTTTTATATGAGTTTATGTGTTGGGCGTCATGTCGTGGGTATTTTTTGATCTGAATAAGTCAATACTTTTGTAATTTTTTTTTTAAAGTTGCCTAGTTAAAGAAAAAAAAATGTCAAATGGGCCGGCCCAAAGTAGGAGGTCAATGAGCCAGTTACTGTAGCATCACTATAGCAAACTATGTCAAAACGACATAGTTTTATTCCACACATAGTATATGTATATAATAAGATACTCTTTAACTGTTTTTGTGTCATGATTCAACTTTCTCGTCTACTTTAGGAGTATTGAAGTTCCAAATTTTTTAAGATTGATGGACTAAACATTTAAGACTAGAATGGATCATAACCCCACTTGAAATAGAAGGGGTAAAATCTTTCTTAAACTAAATTCAAGAGTACAGTTGATGAGGTATAGTCTTCTTCGGAACTTCCGGAAGAGCTAAGCACGATTACACCATTCTCAACGAACTTATACATGTATAAGTTTATGTTTTTTGGTATAAATTTCTGTAGATAATGTACACTATAAATATATGTGCAATTATCATTTTAAGTGTAAGTTTCATGACTAAACAATTATACGCAAGACGCGTATGTAAAATGCACATGTTTTTTTTCTGAAAATATGTATGCTGAAAAAAAAACAAATCTATTTTTTTTAATTCCCAAAATCAAGGGCCTAAAAAAACGTTTTTAATTAAAAAAATTCAAAAAAAATAATAATATGTTTTACTATTACACTCTATTCATTTAAATATTAATATTTAATAATACTAAATTCTTATTAGTTTAAATGGTTCCGTTAAGTTTGTAAAACTTGTTCTACATAGAATCCTCCCTTATATACATGCAAATATATATACAATTACGAGTGAATGTAAAAAACCAATGTATAAAAACCTAGGTTGATCAGACCGGTTGAATCGCGATCCGGCTTGGAGACCAGGTTAGATGTGACTGAGTTTTTGCTTGTTTGAGAACCGGATTGAACCGCCGGTTTCAAATTGACCTAGTTTGATAAACCCGGTCGAGTCATGACTTGTTTTTTAAAAATCTAACAAAAACCTTTTTTACATAAACTTTTCCAAGTTTAATTTACATGTTTAATAGTGATAACTAATGTTCGTTAGAATAGAATCAAAACCAACTTAAAACACTGGCTAATATTGTTTTATTATAATGTATTATCAAAACTTTCTTGAAGATGTTGATACTTTAATTGCAAATTTAGGCATTCCCCTTCAAGTTTTAAAATATGTTTTGACTCATCATGAACTTTAGACATGTCAGCTTCAAGATCTAGACAACGTGATTTTTCCACATCATACAGCAGTTGAGTCGACAAACAATTAACAATCAGATTCTCATTTT
>BQNB010049676.1:4330-18423 GCA_026074375.1 Tanacetum coccineum | reverse complement strand
CACTAATATGCACTAGCAGTAGTAACTTTACACTAGGAGTACTAACTGTGTACTAGCAGTAGTAAACACTTAGCATTTTTCTCTGAAGTTCTTGAGCAACAATAACAAAACTGAGCAGCATTAACTCTGATATGAGCAGCAATAAAACTAGCAACATTAAGAAGGCTTTTAATCCCAACACTAATGCATCATTGTAGACTATAGCTAAGAATTCTATTTCAAAAAATCTGAGGTAGTGAACATCTTCATCATACCAGATCTTACTATACGTAGCTGTTTCCTAGTTATACACCTTAGTGTTCTTGAGAGCTTTCTCATTTTCAAGCCAAACATATTCCTCCATAGTAATATCTAGGTCGTCCATTTCCTGTACTAAATTAGCTAGGAAATAAAAAGGTCAAATAGACTAATACGCCGTATTCAGTGAACTAAATATGTCGTATCGATGTTTGGAGACGAATATGCTGTATTAGTTTAGATAATTTTATACGCCGTATCCAAGAAGTTGAATACGCCGTATTCAGTATTCGACTCAGAAAATTACAGCAGACTGTAATAATGCAGAAAAGCACACAAACACATAATATGTAAAATATACAATGCCGAAATCAAATACATAAAAACAAACACATAAATATGCAAATTAATTTAAACTAAACTAAATCTAAAAGAAAACACTAATAAATAAGAATTAAACAACTTCACTCTCCGGCAGCGACGCAAAAACTTGATGTGTCGTTGTGCGTATGTAATTTTTGGTATCAAGTTTTACTATTTATATTTTGTCGACTTTACCTAAAAACAACATTAACGGGCAGTGTACCCGATCAGTAGTAGATTTGTTGGTAAGTAGGGTGTCGATGACTAAGAGCGAGAGTGTTAATACATAAATCTATCAGTATTGTAGTTATTTAAGTTAGTCCTAATTTAATCTATTCTATGTTATACCTAAGGTAAACCTAAACTAACACAATAAGGGGGTTTTCAGCCCGAGAGACTGGCATGAGTTTTGGTTTACCTAGACTGAGATGAGGGCGATTAACACACACAAGTTGATAGTTAGAAGATAGAGAAGCGGACAAGCCTAATGTAAAGAAAACATATTAACCATATTTAATCTAATTAAAACACGGGTTTTGTTTATAAGTGCAATGATTGTCTTATCTCGTTGTTGATATATCATTCCTAGATTTAGGCGGTACTTCTTCCTAAAACCTAGATCTGGCAATTCTGTCAAAATTAACCATATCCGCATAAAGTATTTACGGTTGATTACAATCTATCTTAGAAGACAATAATGATGATCTTATCGAATCATAGCTCACGAAGACATTACTAACTTACTGCTTAACGGCTCTTTATAAACTAGTAGTCCACTTGTCCAGATCTTTACTCAAGGAATCAGATTGTCATTTGTTAATCCTAGGTCACCTGCTAGTCTAACTTATTAACTAAACAAAGAGCAAAGGCAACATGTTATTTGTGATCCTATTACTCTAGATATATAAATTACAGATGTGGAGAGTTATCCTGGCATCTAGCTAACTCTTTATTTGTATTCCTAGATCCAATTGAATGATAGGCCGCATACTTAAGCACATAAACGAGTATAAATTGACAAACATAATTCAACACTCAATGAATAAGGAAACAATCTATATAAACATAAACCAAACATTAAATTGTCATAAAAATGGCTAATACCTAGAGGTATTATCGAATAGCCATTGTAAAGAATACAAATGTCATAGACGAATGAATAAGGTAAACTAACCAATTAATGAATGATACCAAAAACCGAATGCATATTTAGAGTATAAGAGTTTACAAGGGTTTCCTATGGATTGAAGGGAGTTGCAAGACATTCTTAGCTTCTCTTCTCTTCTAAAAATCAAACCTAGTGGTTAATGCCTCCTTCTTCATCTTCGATATGGTTTTTGCACACCCAAATTCGTATTTAGGGTTTGGTATTTATAGACTCTGAAATTCGGTTGATACGCGGTATTGAAAGAGTTCAATACAGCGTATTGGGGTAACATAGAGTGGGCTCCACGTTTATTATATTCTAAAATATTCCATGACTTGAGATCCAATATGGCGTATGGGTTTCTTCTGGATACGGTATATAGATCTTTTCTTCGTGGATGCTGAGTGACGTATAAGGCACGCATACACTGTATCTTCCTTGATGGATACGGCGTATAGGTTGTCAGAATAGCAAATTCTTGATTTCTTTGATTAAGCTCCATAATGCATGCCTTTTAGCTAAACTTCACCAATTGCTCGATATTTACGGCAAATAACAAATATAAGTGATTAAGTACCAATTCATGCATAAAAAATGTAAAACAAGCATTTTAGCTCGGATAAATGATGCTATAAATTAGACGTTATTTGATGTCATCAGGCAGCTTTTGCAGTTGTTAGTGGTGAAGAGTCTCATTGTAATGCTACTTCTGTTGGGGCTACTAAACCTGCTGCAACTGCTTTTGCAGCTAAAACTTTTGACAATAAGAGGATGTTTAACAATAATAACAATTATAATATAGGATCAATCTCAAACTCTAACTCTAATAATAGGGACCTGATCCTAATATGAAATGTACTAATTGAAATAAAATTGGTCATACTGTTGATAGATGTTTTGAACTTGTTGGTTATCCTATTGGTTATGTTAAAAGGAACTTTAATGCTTCTACCAAACCGGTTTCTATTAATAATGTTTCTTTTGATGTTCATTCTAATAATGCTACCCTACTAACAGAACAAGCAACTTTCTTGTCTCTTTTTTTAATGAACATTTGTCTAGACTTAAGAGTCTTCTCAATGATAATGGTGTCTCTACTGCTAATGTCAATATGACATGTGAATGTTTTAAGAATATTAAAGGAACTTTTTTTAGTGATAGTGTTAAAATCAATTTAATTTTAAAAGATTATGGAAACACAAATTTCCTTAATTGGAAATATTAGTTTGGGATAGATTGTTGATTCTAGAGCAAATCAACATATGAGTGTTTTTGCAAAAAAAATAATAAATGTTGTGGATATTTCTAATCTTGGTTTTATTGTTGGTCATCCTAATAGAACAAAAGCTTTGATAACTAAAATTAACAATTTGAAAATTAATAATGATATCACTTTGTATGATGTTCTTGTTGTTCCTGGGCACACTGTAAGTCTTTTGTCTGTTCATAAGATTGATAGAGACAATAAGTTGTTTGTTGGATTTGATGAGACCAAATGTTATATTCAGGATTTAAAGGCAAACGAGACTGTGAGGATTGGTAATCAATGTAATGGCCTTTACTTGCTTGATGTAGATAATGCATGTAAGGTTATGTCTAATAATTGCATTGCTTCTTGTTATGTTTCTAGACTTGGTTATCCTGCTGATCAAGCCTTTGTTGTTTTGAAATCTACTCTTAATCTTGACAATCACTCTGTTTGTAATCATCTTTGTGATACTTCTAATAAACCAGAGAACCATTTCCATTAAGTGATCATAAATCTACTTAAAATAGATAGATAGTTCAATTAGATGTTTGGGAACCTTAAAAAATAGTTTGCAGAGATGGTTTCAGATACTTCTTCACTATTCCTGATGATTATTCTAGAGTTGTTTGTGTTAATATGCTAAAAGGGAAAGATGATGTCTATGATTCCATTGTTAGTTTTGTACAAATGTTAACAAATGAGTTTGAAACTAATGTCAAACTTTTTAGAAGTGATAATGGTACAAATTTATTTTATGAAAAATTTGCTAACAACAAATAACAAATTTATTTTATGAAAAATGAATTTTACATCAAACATCTTGTGTTTATACTCCATAACCAAATGGAATTGTAGAAAGGAAACATAAGCATTTTCTCAATGTTGCTAGATCCTTTACGTGTCAGGGGGAATTACCTCTTTATCTTTAGTCTGGATGTATTTTCACCGTTGTGTATCTTATTAATAGGAATCCTTATTATTAATAGGAATCCTTCTTCGGTGTTGTTTAGAAAATCTCCTTTTATTTTGTATATGGGTATTACCTTTCACTCTTTTACTTTAGGATTTTTGGTTGTTTGTGTTATGCTACTATTCTTTTGGGTAAAGGGTTTTTTCGGTAAATTTATTATGCCAAAAAAACAATTAAGTACAAAGGATGAGGGTGAGTCCCACATCTACGCCCGTTACATAGGCAAACAACTTCCTTGGAGGAAGGAAAACAACTTGACTAGACCTATAAAAGAAATAGAAAAAAAGTATTTCTTCTTTCGACATTTAACTTTAATATCCAAATTATCACAAATAGATTAAAACTTTTCATTCATTTCCTGACCTTCATACATGTCATCATAATATAGGTCATAATCATAATCATCATCCCCATGAGATTCCCTCCACTGCTCCAGCAGACTATTTATACCATAGCCATCCTTCTTAGCTAAAAAATAATTTGCCATTTCATTATCCTCTGAAGCAACTTCATCCTCACTATCATAATCACCTGAAGAATCAATCTTTTCCAAAGGTTTTCCATCATCATCCACAAAATTAACTTTCCCATCAATAATTAATTTTTCAATCTTATCAATTTTCTTAATAATAGGAGTAGTAGTAGAATTACTAGAACTCGCATTCCAGAATGAAGATCCACTTGAATTGGCCTCTTGGCTAGCCAAATTTGAAAATCCCCCATTGGTACCCAAGTCCGCATCATTTTCAACCAAATTCAGAGCATCAAATTGGTTTGACTTACTAACCTCTTTATTAGGCACCACATTTTTCTTCTTATTTCTGCTAGTGTTGGCAGTAGGCTTTTTAGAAACAGGTTGATAAACTTGTTTTACTGGATTAAATCCCACCTTCGGACCAACCGGAAAACCTCTAGGAGTTTGACTAGGCTTTTTCAAGTTCTTCGTCTCACCAGCACCTATATTTTTGGGACATTCCTCTTGAAAATAACCAAAAACCTTACAACACGCATACCTAGGAGGTTTCCACTCATATTCAACACGAATATTACATGTATAAAAACCCTCCCTGATAATTTTAGGCATAGCAACCACAATGTTATCTTTCAACTCCACATCAGCTCAAAGCTTAATCATAGCTCTAGCATAGCTTGACCTGCCCCATGATTGCATGCACATATCAGACGTATAAGAGTCAAGCATTAAAGGAGTAACAAGTTTAGTAGCAATGGCACTCAAGCCATCCTCGCTAAACGCCGTAACAGGGACACCATGGAGTTTAACCGAAACTAGAACAGTACCAACATCTTCTTTCAGTAAGTTCTCATCCGGATGCCACTTTTTCAGAATAAACGAATTATTGCGAAAAAACCACGGACCATTTTCAAGAAATGCATCCAACCCATCTATAGAGCTAAATTGAAAAGAGAATAACCCGGTAGACGAGCTAAACATTGATCTAACCAGGCCATATTTACCCCAAGTGTTCCTAACATAGTTAGCAACAACGGGGTAAGCCACCCGCTTTCCCAAGAAGAAACCATATGCAGTATTAGCAAATCGTTCACTAATAGCTCTAATAGACTCCATCGGGATAACCACATCAATCTCGTTACCCTCGGTGTAAACAAAGTACGAAAATTCATTTTTGTTCTACTCGGTTTACCAATAAGATTAGCATACGAACTCAACTTACCAGGATTTGGTGTCAAAATAGGTGGACACGCCACACCACCATCATTAGCCGAATTAGGACACGTCTGCCCAGCCTTCTTCGAACCACCATCACCATTCCCACCATTCCCTAAATTGTTAACCGAACCAGTACCCATATGAATAGTACCAGTAGCATCCACTAATGGCGTTGAACTAGAATCCAACCTATGTCCAAACGAATTATTATTGTTACTCTTCTTCTTCTTTCCACCCCCTCCTCCTGAATCTCAAAAACCAGCTTTCATTATCAAATCATACAACCTACATAACACGAAGAAACAAGTAAACGCCTAATCTTCTTTTACGCGTAAACCCTAATAGATAGGGTTTTAGGAAATCAGATACATACGAAATCACCAAGGCCAGGAATATCATTTTCAAAGGCTCGATCAGGAAAACCCTAAAAAAATAATAAATGAGCCCAAATCCACAAAACCCTAATCGGAAAGATCAGTTAGAGGATAGCAGAACATGATCAAATTGAAAGACATAGGCACAAAAGTTTTGACTCCAAACCCTTAAAAAAAGATACTCAACCCTAGAACCCTAACTAATCGATCCTACCCAAAAAAAGAACAAGTAGATGATGTGATCCAGAGGAAACACCATAAACTAATCGATTATGGGGTAGGAAGGATCAATTGAAAGTTGAAAGAATTGAAGGAGAAAAAGATTTGGAAATCGCCCACATAAGGGAGGTTTTTTTTCTAGTTGTAGCGTTTGCATTTTGGTATTTTGTGTATGCTACTATTCTTAATAATCAAGATATGTTTAGTAGCAGAAAAGTGGGTCTTTATTGTTTATTCTAATTCTAAAAAAGGTTATAAGTTGTTGAGTCTTGAAACCAAATCTATTTTGTATTCAAGAGATGTTAAGTTTTATGAAATTGTCTTTCCTTTCAAAATGAAAAACAGTCTTCAAAAAACTGTTTTTGAGTCTGGTGTAACAAAAGATTTAAATCATAAAATTTATTTGACTATAAAAAGCCTACAAGATCCAATGATGAAAGGAGAGTGTCTTCCTATGATGATGGCACAGAGTTGAGTCCTATTTCTGAGGATGATGATAACTATAGAGCAACTTCTATAGAAGAAAATAATACATACCCTAAGGGAAATGTTTCTGATGAAATAGATCTTGTCGGTGACTTCTATGAATATATAAAGTTTAACTCTCAAAACACACTTGCCAGTAAATATTGTTATGAGGTCTTCTAGACAAACCAAATTGCTTACTAGCTTAAATGACTTTATTTTTGCTGGAAATGTTAAGTATGGTGTTGAACGAGTTGTTAATTATGCTAATATTAGTTATGATAACTTGTGCCTTTGCTCTTAGTCTTAATAAGAGTATTGAACCTACTTGTTATAAAGATGTAATTCTTGATAATAATTGGATTGATACTATGAATGCTGAAATTGAAGCTCTTAATAAGAATCATACTTGGATTATTACAGATCTGCTTGTAAATAGAAAACCTATTAACTGCAAATGGATATTTAAAATTAAATATAAAGCTAATGGTGAAATAGAAAGATACAAGGCTAGATTAGTTGCTAAGGGATTTAGTCAAAGAGAAGGTATTGACTTTGATGAACTCTCTTGTTGTAAAAATGTCTAATGTTAGATGCTTGATTGCTTTATCTGTCAAAAAGAAGTAACCTCTTTTTTAACTTTATGTGAACAATGTTTTTCTCTATAGAGATTTAGAAGAGGATGTCTACATGAAAATTCCTCAAGGTTTTTTTAATAATAATAATAAAAACAAAGTTTGCAAGCTTGTTAAATCTTTTTATGGACTTAAACTAGCTCCTAGAAACTGGAATGAGAAACTTGTAAGTGTTCTTAAAGAAAATGGCTTTGTTGAGTCTGCTTCTGATCATTCTTTGTTTACTAAATTTAAAAATAACAAGTTCATTGTTCTTCTTGTCTGGTAACTGTGTAAATTAAATTCATCAGTTTAAAGTTTTCTTGAAAACTAAATGTAACATCAAAGACATGGGAAATATTAAATATTTTCTTGGAATTAAATTTCTTAATAATGGAAATTATGTTTGTTTTCCAAAGGAAGTATTGTCTTGAACTACTTAAAGAATATGGGTTATTAGGGTGTAAACCACTTTTCACTCCTTATGGGACCAAATTCTATATTGTCTTACATTCCTACTGCTACTGATCATTTACTTGATTACATTATTGGGTATCAAAAATTGCGTTGTAAATTGATTTATCGTACTCATACTAGACCTGATATTTCATACTCAGTTCATTGTCTTGCATAATATATTCACTCTCCTCTTAAGTATCATTTGAGTTGTGCTTTGAATGTTCTGAAGTATCTTAAAAATGCTCCAGGTAAAGGTATCTAGTATGCTTATTTAGATTATGAAAACAATCTGCAAGGTTATAGTGATGCAGATTGGGCTAAATGTTTAAAAACCAAGAATTTTGTCATTAGATATTGTGTTTTCTTTAATAATTGCTTAATTTCTTGGAAAAGTAAAAAAACAAAACACTTTGTCCAAGTCACCCACTGAAGCAAGATACAGAGAAATGTCTTGTGCTCCTTGTGAGATAATTTGGATTCATAAACTTTTATGTGATCTTAATGTTAAAGTAACTCTTCGTGTTGATATGTTCTATGATAATAAATATGCATTAAAACTTGCTGTAAAACCAACTTTTCATGAAAGGTCTAAACATTTTGAGATATATGTACATTTTATCAGAGAGAAATTGAAAAAAGTATTTTGAGAACAAAGAAAATTTGTTCTTCGACCCAAATTGCAGACATTTTAACTAAGCATCTTTCTGTATATCAACATAAAATTCTTTGTGAAAAACTAAAAGTGTTTGATATGTTTAGCTGTCATATTAAGGGGGTGTTCAAATAAGCTTAATAAAGCTTAATAGTCTCACACTAAATTGCTTATTCATGTCCTAACCTTATTCTTTGGTTCTAGTGTTTGTATATTCTACAGAGTTAAAGTTCAGGGACTAAATATGCAATACTAGAAACTTGACACAAGCTTTTGTGAAGTAAACTGTTGCAGATGACAAGTCTATGAATTCCCAAGGGCCAAAGATAAAACTTTCATGGCTATATAATTCCCTAAGGATTAGGGTTGATATCATCTCACATATCACTTTCTCTCTCTAAAAATAATGTATCACTCTTAAGTGTTTGATTTAGATCTTCTTGATCTTGTGTTATTTCATTGTAATCGTTTGATTATTACCATTGATATTGTAATCATTGTGTAATGTTAGTTGGTAATATGTGCCGACTAATTTGCATTTATATTGAATATTGTTCTTGTTTGAGGTTTTAGATATTGTTTTGAAACCATCACACACAAATGGTTTATAACAACTGGATTTAAAGGGACTCCATTAAGCCACAATTTCTTCAAAGACTTGAAGTTGACAACATCAACCATCAAGGACAAAGGTAACATCACACGATCAGATATTTCAAAGATGTAAATGTCGACACAGATGAGAGTATATCAGGCAGAAGGTACTTTGGTGGACATTTAGGCTGCGTTTAGTTGGAGGAAAACACCCTTGTTTTCCACAAAATGTTTTGTGGAAAACAAGGAAAACGGAGATCGCGTTTATTTCGTTGTTTTCCAACAAAATTCTATACAAAACACAAAATCCTTATTTTCTCCTTTTATACACAAAACTAGAAAACAATTTTATTTTGTTTTCCCCGTTTTCCTTTTATGACACCCACATCTTTTTTCCTCTTATTTCCTACGTTTTATACGTTTTTATAAATATTTTGATGTTTATGTACGCTTACAGACATTTTTTACGATTTCGATATTTTTTTCCGTTTTCGTCCGTTTTTTCCGTTTTCGTCCCTTTTTTTACGTTTTCGTTCGTTTTTTTACGTTTTCGTCCGTATTTTTACGTATTCATCCGCTTTTTTACGTTTTCGTCCTTCTTTTTTCGATTTCGTCTGTTTTTTTACGATTCTGCCTGTTTTTTTTACGTTTTCATCCGTTTTTTTACGATTTCGTCCGTTTTTTATGATTTCGTCCCTTTTTACGTTTTCGTCCATTTTTTTACGTTTCGCCGTTTTTTTACGTTTCGTCAGTTTTTTTATGATTTCGGCAGTTTTTTTAATATTTCGTCAGTTTTTTTATGATTTCGTCCGTTTTTTACGATTTTGTCCGTTTTTACGTTTTCGTCCGTTTTTTACGATTTCGTCTGTTTTTTTGTGATTTCGTCCTTTTTTTACGATTTCGTCCGTTTTTTTACGATTACGTTCGTTTTTATACGACTTCGTCTGTTTTTTACGTTTTCGTTCGTTTTTTACGATTTCGTCTTTTTTTTACGATTTCGTCCGTTTTTTTACAATTTCGTCCGTTTTTTACGATTTCGTCCGTTTTTTACGATTTCGACAGTTTTTTTACGTTTTCATCTTTTTTTTACGTTTTCGTCCTTTTTTTTACGATTGCGTCTTTTTTTTACGATTTCGTCCGTTTTTTACGTTTTCGTCCGTTTTTTACGATTTCGTCCTTTTTTACGATTTCGTCATTTTTTTACGATTTCGTCCGTTTTATTTTATGATTTCGTCCGTTTTTTACGTTTTCGTCCGTTTTTTTACGTTTTCGTCCGTTTTTTTACGATTTCGTCCTTTTTTTACGTTTTCGTCCTCTTTTTACGATTTTTTTTACGATTTCGTCCGTTTTATTTTATGATTTCGTCCGTTTTTTTACGATTTCGTCCTTTTTTTACGTTTTCGTCCTCTTTTTACGATTTTTTTTACGATTTCGTCCGTTTGTTTACAGACGAAAACGTAAAATTATAAACGAAAACGTAAAAGCTGACGAAAATGTAAAAAACGGACGAAAACGCAAAAAAAGGACCAAATCGTAAAAAAAGGGCGAAAACGTAAAAAACGGGCGAAATCGTAAAAAACGAACGAAATCGTAAAAAACAGACGAAATCGTAAAAAAACTGACGAAATCGTAAAAAAACTGACGAAATCGTAAAAAAACTGCCGAAATCATAAAAAACTGACGAAACGTAAAATAACTGACGAAACATAAAAAATGGACGAAAACGTAAAAAGGGATGTAATCGTAAAAACCGGACGAAATCGTAAAAAAAGGGATGAGAACGTAAAAAACAGTTGAAATCGTAAAAAAACAGACGAAATCGTAAAAAGAAGGACGAAAACGTAAAAAAGCGAACGAAAACGTAAAAAAACGAACGAAAACGGAAAAAACGGACGAAAACGTTAAAAAACAATTAAATAAATAAGATTCACCCAGTAGCCCATTTATCTCATTAGTGCCCGTTTTAGCCCGTGCCCGTTTTGGCCGGTATCCGTTTTGCCTGATGCCCGCGCCCGCCCGTTTTGCCGCCTCTATTTTTGTGTTTCGAATATGTCTTTATTATATTACAAAAGTAAATAGAGAATTGAGATAGAAACAATAACACTTGAACATGTATTCTAGTTTTGTAAAATAGAAAACACAAACACATGTTTCTTTAACTAAACGCGTTTTCCAAATTTTTAATTGTTTTGCGGAGATGAAAACCCCCTCCTTTTTCCTACAAAACAGGAGAGAAAATGATGAAAAATGTTTTCCAACTAAACGCAACCTTACTTCCCCTAATTTTCCTCATACAAATATCCAACACCTTTACGCCTCTCATAAGAATTAATTTAACGCATTTGTCAATGATGTCCAACTCTTCCCTATTCACAACCATAGTTTGAATGTGTCGGCATTCTTTACATTTTGCTGACGGTAATATCTGGAAACTGTATGCTTAACATACTTGAAAAAATTGTCCCTGACATTACTTTTGCAAAACATAATCATTCGTAATCTCTCAGGATCTCCCTCTATATCCATCTACAGCTCCATCTACTGAAAGATATATAAATGAAAAGCTGCTGAAGTAAATTCAATGTAGGAGTAAGATAAGTAATAACTTATAGTGGTGACATTCAATTAAATACAACATCATAATTTTCCCATCTCGTTAGTCATTCCCAACACATACAACAAGGTCCTAATGCTAACCTGAAAGTAAACTTAACATACTAAAGTTGCAATAAAATCTCAATTTCCACAAATGATTCAATCCTATGTTCTATAATGGCCGAAACTCGACGCCACATACAGTTAGGCCCGACAAAGTTCCTCCAAGACATGCTAGTTTCAGCTCCATGGGAATGTAATTTTCTTTTGTCTCGTTATTATAGACAAATTCCCAGACTATAACCTCCATCCAGCCATCTTCTCTGTTTTCTGGAACTCTCTTATCTCTGTATAAATCCACGGGGCCTGGGGTTTTAAGATAAATAATTGTGCTTTCTTTGTTATTCTTGATGAGTAGATCCCGTTTTTTCACCGGAAACTTGAGACCCATGCAGTTATCTGGAAGTTGGAAAACAAGATAACATGCATAAGCCGTCTCCTGGGACAACATTTGAGTTTCTATGTCGCATTTGATACTAAATGCTTGGCAACGTTGAAGCTCGACGACCTCTTCAAATCTGAATCCATAAATATTAGTGTGATTACATCTTCCCTAACTAATGATATTTGACTCTAATTCTAAGGATTAGCATAGGGTGAGAATGCATTTTTTCGTGAGATGGAACACGTGCGACTTAAAGGTTGTTACTTTCACAAAGAAATTATTTTGTGAAGATTGCTTTCATAAGAAAATGAAAAACAATATATCAGAAACTTTCACCGTGAGCATGTGTTCTCACATGTATCGAAGATTGCATATATATCACTTTATATAATAAATGACCATCAAACTACAAAATTTACCTAGACGTTGCTGAAGATTGGCATTTGAAATATTTTGCATCTGAAGATTTATTTATTACCGCCTTTGGAGGCAGCATATGACATTTCTTGTAGTTCACTTTGCTTAGCAAAAAGAGCTGTTCATAATAGAGAACCACATTTGTTAACACCTAACCTTAGGAGAAACAATTATAAAAAACATGTAAAATGTGAACAAAAATCTAGAAAAGAAACACCTTTTCCCCATTATCAATAAGGACTCCGGTTATAAGAAGCTCGTAAAGTTCCTTTTCAGTCATAGTTAGCACATCATAATCGGACCTCTTCATTATTTCTTGAAAGTCACTTGCCGATTGTTTGTCCCTGTTAACGCTAGAGTCTACATTTATTAATCTGTGCACACTCTCTTCACGATCATCCTGTAAAGTCGAATGACCATATGGCAATGTAGAAAGTGAGTATCCCATACATTTTATGGATATAAATCATGTTTGTGGAAGCGCTATCCCATACATGAGGCTCCTTAAGCCAAAGGTTCACATGGAAACTTTAATGTATTGTTTTTGTAAGACATGGAAACAAGCTCGGATTGGAATCCATGGCTAACTAAAATGTGTAACAAATAAATGAGACATTTGAAAAAGAAATTATGAGGAGATAGAAAATGTCTAAGCCATCAGCCATGCGTCAAACATTAAATAGATTAGGCAGTGAATCATTTTTTTTTCTCATATATATTGTTTGGACTTACATTATCAATGGGTCGAAACTCAATGCCGTCTACATAGATGGGACCACTGCCACAAGAACGCCCAGAGAAGCTCTTTAGCAAGACCTCAAAATCAATAACTTGATCATGATTCCTAAAGCGACACAATTCGATCATCATCCAGTCATTATCCCTCCGCTCCGCAACATATGCATTTAAGGTTCTACTTGTTCTATATTTTAGCTTCACATATGGTTCGCTTGAATCCGTTTTTGCATGACAAAATTTGAACACTAGGTATGCTCCGTAAATGGTCCCCAAAGATGAAAACTGAGAGCTGATCTGGATTTGGATGTTGAGATTTGAAGTATCTGATATCTTAACAACTTTTTGGAACCTGTACATTTTTTTGCAAATTATTCTCTATAAGTACTTTAAAGGGCTTTCATTTATTTTATTTTCTGTTTAATTTTATGTAAAATACCAAAGCACCTTTTTATGAGGTTTTAGTGTACACCAGTGTCTTTAATGGATGTCTTTGTGTCCCCTTTGGGTCACTTGTAACCAAAAATATGCAAAAACCGACTTCAAGAATGATAACTTTTATATAAAAAGGCTAATTCTGTATAAACATGTACGTTTTACTAAAAGTTAAAAAAAAAATTACTAGATTTACTTACAAAATCGCTCAAATAGAAAACGAAACCATCTTTTAATAAGTTTTTTTTTGGTGAAAATTGGTGAATGTATATTAAACCAACCTTATACAACAAACATAAGAGATTGGACATGCCCAAATCTCTATTAATACCAACAGCAAAGAACATATGTACCTACCAAAACTATTCAGACTAAAATCCATAAGAACTGTCTATACCCATTAACCAAAATTCACCATACCATAACTCCATGA
>BQNB010049675.1:0-41921 GCA_026074375.1 Tanacetum coccineum | reverse complement strand
GATTCCGAATCTATAAAGAACTCAAAAATCCAATTTATAATGAAGAAGTTACGTAATTTACGAGTTTTCAATAAAATATTTTTTTATAAAAATAGTTTTACTAAAACTCTACAACTTTCAAATCTTATGAAAATAAGTTATTATTTTTCACAGAAGGTATTCATTTTTAGGATTCCAAAATATTAAGAATCATAATTTTTCGATCAATAACGAATGAGTTATGGATTTTTCATGTTTACGATAATAAATAATTTTAAAAAAACATTTCACTATTCATCTCAGCAACTTTTTGGAAAATATATTAGTTAGATATGACTTTTAATTACGAAGACGTGCTCAAAAGAATCGCTAAAATCGGAGTTAAAATGCATAAGATATGACTTTTACGAGAATTACGCTAATTAAATTTAAAAAAATAAATTTATAAAACTGAATGAACAGTAAAATGTATTGTTCATTAGAGGTCTTAAAATACTAAAATGTAAGATTTTGATAAATCTTCTTAATACGGAATCATGGACGTAAAGAACGTACTAAACGGGCTTAAAACGAGAAAGTTACGACATTTTTACTAAGAAAATATTTATAAACATTTTAACGTTATAAATATTATTTCACTAATACAATTAGATGGTGATGTAGTTATATAGAACTATATATAGTATTAGTTATTCAAAGTACTTAGTACTCATACGACCTATAATTAATTAGGTTGCATTCGGGCGTATTCGTGACGCGTTTTTTGTTTGTGATTTACATTATCAATTCACTCACTCAAGGTGAGTTCATAGCCCCACGTTTTACATTTATAATGATTTACAAGTTTTAAGGTGAGAAACATATGCATGTTTTACAATTGGACGCAGTGGACATTTTATATTACGATTACGTGTTTGCTTAAGTAGCGATAACCCTCTGAGCCCATTATCATGAACTGTCAATTACTTGTTGTGAGCGCGAATGTTATAAATAGATCTATTTGGGATTGATAACCCCGTTCGGGTGAGTCATGCTCACTGTGCCGGTATGCCGGAAAACAAACGTATACCATGTCGGATTTGGGATGTTGCGGGTTAGAACATCATCACGGGTAATGTTGGCAATTTATATTGCAATTCATACATGTCGAGATTTAGTGTCATGAGCTTAGGGAAACATTATTACATTTTATGATGTTTGCATATGTTGCATTATCATGGGGAAATCTTGCGGTCCTACTTTATACATTTTACAAACCTATGAATTCACCAACATTATTGTTGACGTTTTAAAGCATGTTTTCTCAGGAGATCAATGAGGTACAAGACAAGGGATACATTGGTGGTCGTTATTTTAGAAGTCATATGAATAAAAGATTTGGTTGCAATACATTTTGGGGAAACATTTGTTATGGACTAGAATCTTTGTATTTTGAACATCGAACAAGTGAAGCTTCGGGCTTTTGTAACAAACAATTTGTTAAATCCAATGTATCGGTTTTAAACAACTTTTAAATGGTCATTCTTATATATATCTTGTGCAATTGATCTATGAAGTAACACTCTCAACCCATATTCAGTTGCGACCCAATTTGGGGGTGTTAAAGTGAAAACTTGAAGTGGGAGTTTGTGGAGTATATAATTTTGAAAGATTTTGAATATATTTTTTGAAAATATCTTGAAAAATTTTGCTCAACCAGAAAATTATTTTTAATTTATCTGATGAAATATCATTTTCTTATAACTTCTCTTGAGCATTCAAAAATTTGACTGTTTATATGACTTTACTCAAGACCGAGAAGTTATGAACTTCCCGTTGTTCGAGAATAATGTACAGAAGTGAACATTTTCCATTCTTTGAAAAACAAGTTCTAAGCTGACATTTACTTAGAAGTAGTATGTTTTGAGCATAATTTTGAAAAGTTTTTGATAAGAATGCTCGAAAACAAGAAGATTTCTCTTCTTTTGAAGATAAAGCGTACTGAAGCGTACACTTTTCTTTTCTTTTCTTTAAAACCGAGTTCTGATCAGAAGTAATTAGAAGTCATATAAAATTTAGGGAAGACATGTTTTAAAACATTTTTGAAACACTCGCTTGAACTTTATTTACATTCTTGTGTCATTATTAAACGACATTTCTAGGGATGTAAATATTATCAATTCCAAGAGACATGTCGAGAAGATTCTTTTTGGTATTTTTTGAATCTTTTTTTGATTTTGTATTTTGTTTTTGAAGTTTTATATTTTTGTATTTCCTTTTTCAAAAATATTTACAATTTTGAAATGTTTTAGACATAGAAAGAAGATATGATAGAATGTGTCTAAAAGCATTAAGACTTGATTTAAAAAAACTCCCCCTTAAAAATTGATTCACTTATAAAAAATGATTCGACTTTTGATAGATTCGAGAGAAGGGAGTGTTGAACACACAAGTTTGAAAGATTATGAAAACTTTTTGAGAAATTCCTAAAAATTTGTGTTCGACTATCTAAAAACCAATGTTACTTGAGCTCTAAAGACTTTGAATGTCTTTGAATTGACGTTTTGTGTCATCTCAAGTCCGAGAAGTTGTAATCTTCTCGTTGTTAGGATAAATGTATATGAGTGCACACTTTCCTTTATTTGAGTACCGAAACCTGTACTGATATGTCCAGAAGTCATTCCTTGAAGCTCGGGTTATGAACTGCGTTGTTCAAAACCCATCCCTAGACAAATTTAGATAACAACTAGCGGATAGAGACATGTATTCAACCTCCACAGTCTCGATAACCTGCCAAGAAAAGAAGTAGAATTTGAAAACCATTTGCTTATAGGTTCCTGAGGGTTAGAATGCATTATCACCTACAGATATGTCAGATTGACACTCAGAATCACTAGATTGAATTAGTTTCCCATTCTGGTCGGAGGTTGTTAAGAAACTTAAGATTGTTGTCAATGTTCTTTGGTAAATGTTTGTTTCATTTGAAATCATTCATTAGATTTGCGAAATGATGGTAGTAAGATTCAATCGATTCTCCTCTTGTAGACCTGAACTTTTCCAATTCATTGAACAACTTTGCCTCTTTCTCCTAAAGATCAATATCAGAACCTTTCATTATTTGCTGAACACATAACCAAATTTCCTGATAAGTGTCATAGCTATCTACTGCAGTATAGATGTCTTATAGAAGACCCATGAGAATAGTCTTGCTTGATCATCTGCTTCCATCTGTTTTGCTTCTTTCTCAGTGAGTTCATCATCAGTCTGCTCATGAAAGTATTCAGCAACAAGGACATCACGATCAGGATCACCTGGTTCAACAATCATAAGTCTGACATATGGACCGTGAAGAATGGAATTGACAAGTAATTTCCCATTTGGTTTAATCTTTGCATAACGAAGCAGTCGACTAGACCATGGAACGTAGTTGTCTTTGTTTACCATAGGAGGACGGTTTTCGGAACCAACAGCATAAATGTCTTGTTGAGTCGATATTGCAAAAAAAAATGTGTGGATCGTTTTAATGATCAGTGAGAGTTTTGTAATTGTGATGTTGTTTTAAGTGTTTTTTAGTTGTGTTTTTGTTGCAATTTAAGTGTTTGATATTAGTTTTGAGTTCACAAAAAATCTAATCAAATCGCTTGATTAGTTAGTCAAATCGCCTGAAAAATCAGTCAAATCTGTAACACCCGTGATTTAATCAGGATAGTGATACCTTTAGAAATGGCTAAGAGTTCATTTTGTGTGATTCTTGTGTGCTATGTGTAATATATGTGTGCTAAGTGGTTTGAATAGGTGTATGATATCATTTAGAGGTGTATAATCATCTCATTTTGTGTGCGTTTGTGTTTAGTGGGGAGTATTCCATTTGTTCACAAATAGTGATAATGGAAAGTTTGTGTTAAGCGTTTATGGGAAATGTATTATGATGGAAATAAGTTAAATGAGTGAAATTTGGCGATTTAAGGTAGACTTTCTAAATACAGAAAGTGAAATGTTAAATGAAAAGTTATTTTTAGAAGGTTTAGTAAGTTGCATTTATGTAAAAAGGTTTACTCAAATTAGCTTATGTTTTTATGAAAACTTAAGGTAATGAAGATAATTAGTTAATTAATAATTAAATAAATAAAAAAATAAAAAATATATAAGGGGTGTTTATTGGGCCGAATATAGAAGAAAAGAGGAAAAAAGGAAATAAAGTTTGACTTAAAATAGGATTCTATTAGTATAAATACAAATATAATAAAACCCTAAATCACTTTTCTCTCCCCTTTTCCCTGTGATCGACCGAACCTTCAAGAGAAGAAAAAAAAAGTTTTGGTGATTTAGTGATTCAAGAATCAAGGTTTAGGTATGTTTCAATTAATCTTTTGTTTAGTTTTCTTTAAATCATGTAATAATTAATATGATGGATCATTAAGATTATAAAATCTTCTGTAATTAAGGATGTTTTAATCATGTTGAAGTGTTTAGAGTTTAATTAGGATCTTATTGATGTAAACGGTTAGGTTTAAATCGCTTTAATTCATGATTTAGAGTTGAGCAGAATTTAGGGCTGTGTTCAACTGATGATATCTAGATGTTAAAAACATGTTTTGATATGATTCCAGTGCCTCAAAGAGTCTATTTTTCAAAAAGTCCAGACTCGAATGATTTGGAGTTTTGGAAGTTGGTTAAACATTGGTTACAAGAAAAGTCGTCAAAACAGTGAATACGGGTCAGATTTAGGTCATGTTTAGGAGGGTAAAACCCTAACCTAAAAGTGGAATTAAGGTTAGCCAATCTACCATGATTAAGTTCTATATGTATATAAAGAAACCCTAGAAGGAACGCTTCTGATTGTGTGTCTAAGTAGGGTAATTAGGGCCATACTTTTTAGTGTGCAATCAGATCCGAATTGGGACAGTTTTGAAGTTGGATTTTATTTGGAATAGTTGCACATGTAATGAGTAGTTGGGAATCACCAGGTAGTTATTAAACTCATAAACGAACTTAGATGATTTTTGGTATAATTTATGAAGGTCAGCAAGTAAGGTTTTTAAGAGGGTAAAGTTACACTAAAATTCTGCATTTTCGAACTAATTGTAGTTAACTAGTGTATTGAGTTAATGAAGTGGTTAAGGTTGGGCATGGTGTCGGGGTGACCCATGATGGTTAATCACTCCCTTAGACATCCATCATATGTGTGTTACATGGACTAGAGCTTTTATGTTGGGACAAATTACAAACGACTAAGTGTAGTTTCTGCTGTTAGAGATGTTCGTTTCTGCTGATAGCATTAAGTCGTAATGCATAGGCTATTATGTGACTAATATGCGTTATGTGCTACATGTTATGTGATGTGATATTGATGTGTGGCTTAGTCAGGAGGGTTACTTACGGGTATTTATGGCCTGAGCTAGAGGGAAAGAGATTTGGTATGATCCAAGAGCGATTGAGGTCGTCTACTTTGTGTTTGAGTGATTGATTTGATTGATTTGCATGTTAGCTTGTATGTTAGTTAGCATAATTGTCATGCAAGCGTATTGTTTTATAATTACAGGAATTTGTTAAATTGTTTGGTAACTAATTTGATGTGAGTGTTTGAAAACTATGTTTCTCGCCAACCATTGTGTTGACGTATAAGCATCATTTTTAGGCATTCAGCAAGATGAGGTTAAAGTTAAGAAAAGTGGCTAGATGGACCGTAGGCAGCTGGCGAAGTTTAGTTATCTAGATTTTGATATTTGTTTCGATGATAAATGTTATTTGTTTTGCTTTGTTAGGATGTATAAATGTTTGCATGTCATGACGTTGGCATGAACTACCTTTATTTTAATGTCAGACGCCTTTTGGATTTTGTTGATGTGTTTGGGTATTTTCATGGCACCGTGTGTCTATACCTTGTATTTTATGCATGATTTAGTCTCTATATATAGGCGCCAATGTGTTGTGATGATTCCCTTTCTCATCACACCTCGCGTTTCTGCCTTGGCGGGGTGTGACAGATTGGTATCAGAGCCTTTGGTTATAGAAAAGTAGGTGGTTGAGCCTAGACTATAACCTAGGGGTCCTTCATGTAGAAGCATTTATGGCTTAAGTGTTTATTTTTATAACTGCTATGCTTCCCCTCTATTTTGCGTAGCTTTTATATTTCCGATTTTGTTAATTTATCGTCTTAGTTTTGTTTCCTACCCATAGCTGATTGGAGCGTATTACCTCGTTATTAGTTAGCTATGCCTTCTTATTTCTATAAGAAGTTCCGTTGGGGAACCGTCTTTGCAACCGGGCGTAGGAGTTTCATTAAGCCAGGGACAGGACTTAGGATGAAGAGAACAAATCATAAGACCCGAGTTCCAATTGGCCTTTACCCATGCCATATTGAAGAGAAGATGAACATAAAGGAGGTTAAGGGAGAGTCATGGAAGACAAAGGTGACAACCAAGGAGGCGTTTGTCTCCAGTTTCCTCTTAGAGTTTTTATTTTGTTTTGGCATCTGAATTGTTTGTTATTTGATTGTTTATTGGATGTTTAGACTTTTAGATCATGTTTCCTTATGGTATGACTTTGCTATCGTAATGCGAGACTCCTTTATCTTGTGTAAGATATTGTCATGACACATTGTGTCTCATTTGTTTATCTATTTCATTTAGTTCTCTCTATTGTTGACACCATTGTGTTGTGATGATATCCATGATGTTACGCCTCATGTTTCCGCATAGGCGGGGTGTGACAGATTGGTATCAGAGCCTTTGTGTTAGCCTTGAATAAATTAAGTCCAACAAGAATGTTATCGGTCTTAGAAAGTCAAACTAGGTCTTGTATTGCAATAGGTATGCTTAATGCTATATACTGCTATGCTTCTCTCTATTTTTTGCTTATCGTTATAATCTGTTATTATGCTATGATTGTCAATTATTTTATTTTGCCTACCATTATCTAGATACATTGTATTATATTTTTGAGTATTTTACAATGTTTCCCCCCCACCTATAAGAAGTCTGCTGGGGAAACGTTTTTCCCAACTGGAACTTAAGTGTATGAAGAGCTTCTTATGGAACCAAAGAAGATAGATAGTGAACGCTTGTTGGAAAGTCGTAGTAGGGCTGGACCAAGATCGGTGATTTCTTACGAAGGTAAAGTCAAACCCATGCGAAGCCCAGCATAGGTTTATTCCGTCTTTTACCTCGTCACGTTTGTTAATTGATTAATTCTTTTCGAATATCGTGGTATTTTGGAGGCCTGTAGACATGTTCCTTTATGTCATTTTTGACTTTATCTTTATATAAATAAGTAGTTATTTGTTGGAGCATCCTTTATGTGTTATGTGGTAGTGATTTAAGATGTGCAATGTGGTATATGTGCTTATATGTGAGTGATCATCAAGATGTGTAGTCTTGGAAGTAAGTACACGTGTAAAAGGAGGCAATTATAATTATGGCGACTGACATAATTATAAAGGCATCACATACGTGGACTTGTGACCATGATTGCATTAATTAATGTTTGTTTATTTACTTGGTAGTGGAGAGGTGATGTAATGTTGCAATCCTGATAAAGGTCATATGGTTTAGAGGAATATATTCTCTTAACCTAATGTGTGGATTGTGTTATGATATTTGTGTAGATAGTAAGTTTTCCTTCTATCTAACGTTTACGAATACATATTAGTACTATTATTACTATTATTTAGGTTGTTTGTTTGCTCGATTATTCATTCGGATTCCTAACTCTAAGTGTAGAATCCCTTCATCATACTTTGTTGTAAGGAGGTCCTATCTTCCTATTCGACGTCTTGATGTAATATAGGGTTGATCGTAATCTGCTTCTTTGGGTTAATAGTACATTTTACTAGTTTTTCCCTTAAGTTTGACTTCTCCGTTAAAGGAAAAAAAAAAAAAAAAAATTATTAGAATTTTTTCCTTTTAAGCACTTATTTTTTCATGACAATTTAGTACAGATATTTATCCCTTTGGTTTGTATATTCTGGTTTTCGTAACCTGTGGCGTCGTGTTAGTAACGATGCTTTAGTTTTTCTCTTTGATTATTATTTCGATAAGACCTTACATTTTTTTTGGATCTTAACGTCTTGCATAAGTTTCTCTTGTACGAGTTCGTTTGATTTTATTCTTAGTACATGGTTTTTGGTATTTTCTTTCGTTTTAAACAAAAAATAGTGTTAAGTCTGTACGTGTTTTAAATCTCGTTTGGTATTGCGGTGTCCTTTGTTTGAGTAACATATAGTATAATTGATGTCGAATTAAAAAAAACCCTTTTGAAGAATATCTTGGTGATGTTTGGCGAAAACTGTGTTTAAAATGATTATTGTGAATAAAATGTGTTTCAAATGATCATTGTGAATAGAACATGTTTAAGTGGCCTATACAATTAGTTATGAAAGATTGTCGTTTGGTTTATTAAATTCTAAATTTATTAGTTAATAATAGGTTAAAATGATTCATGTAGTAAGATGCATAACTCATTAGATCACAATCTCCTATATTTTTTTATGACAACCATGATTAAAATGATTTTTACAAAGATTAGACTTCAGACATTGTTTTCAAAATGATTTTTATATTTAAAACGACTTTCTTTATTTTTAAATTTGATTTTATTATATAAAACAATCTTAATTATTTCTTTCAAGTAAAGTTCGATTGTTGTATAAAAAAAAAATTTCGTATTTATAAGTTCTTTGCGAAATAGATTACGTTATGTGTTTTCTATAGTTGTGTACCCTGTTGATTTTTTTTCGTTTGCGTTTTCACTCGGAAAATAAAGTATCCTTTCTTTCAAGGATTCTTATGTCATTTAATCAACGTCTATTTGCATATTGGAATCCCCCCTAGTATTCATGCGTGATTCGATATTCGTTCATTATCCTATTTGATAGTTCAGAATCCTTAGAATTTGTTGATACCGTTAGGTTATGGAAGCTTTGGTGTGATTGTGGGAATGGGCTGATTGTCCAAGAATAAGGTCGTGATAGTATGTCATGAAAAGGTGGTTAGGATATCGTTGGAAGTCAGCCACATTCCATTGTTCTAAACTGTTTTTTGGTGTAATATATTTTACCGGGGATAGCATCCCTTTTACCCAAAAAAAATCATTGATACCGTTGAGTCGTGGAAGCTTTGATGTGAGTGTGGGAATGGATTGGTTGTCCAAGAGGAAGTTTATGATAGTATGTTATGAGAAGGTGGTTAGAATACCGTTGGAAGGTGATAAGATACTTCGAGTTCATGGGGAACGTACTTTGGGAGCCGCCAAAGCCCTAATGAACGCTAAGGTAGATGAACCTAGGATAAGTGATATACCCGTGGCGCGCGATATTACTGATGTGTTTCTGGAAGATTTATCGATGACCACCACGATGACAAGTTGATCATAGGAAGTTAAACAAATTAACTGTTAAAAACCGTTATCCACTCCCTAGGATTGATGACTTGTTTGATCAGTTATGAGGAGCGTGTCCTTTCTTAAAGATAGATTTTCGGTCAGGTTATCATCAGCTACGAGTGCATGAGGATGCCATTCCAAAGACCGCATTTCAAACGAGATACGGACATTTTGAGTCTACGGTTATGCCTTTTGGGTTAACCAATGCACCAACGGTTTTCATGGACTTAATGAACCGGGTTTGCAAACCGTACTTAGGTAGGTTTGTCATCGTATTCATTGATGACATTCTGGCCTACTCAAAGTTGAAAGAGGAACATGAAGTTCATTTGAAGTTAGTGTTGGAGTCACTGAGGAAGGAGAAGTTGTATGCTAAGTTTTCTAAGTGTGAGTTTTGGTTGGAAGAAGTGCATTTTCTTGGTCACGTGGTCAACCATAACGTATTCACGTAGACCCGAGTAAGAGTGAGGCAGTGAGGAATTAGATGATTATTCTTAGGATTGGCAGGTTACTACCGACGTTCATCGTGATTTTTTTAAGATTGTTGAACCCCCTTACTTCCCTAACTGAGAGGAATCAGAAGTATGAGTGGAGCGTAGAACAAGAAGAAGCTTTTTAGATTTTGAAGAATGATTTGCGTGATACTTTGATAAAGTGAATGTAGTGGGTGATGCATTGAGTGGAAAGGAGAGAGTGAAATCAAGACGAGTAAGAGGAATGATACTGGCAGCCCAAAGTGAGGCGTTCAAGCAAGAGAACGTACTCGCAGAAAAGCTACATGGGTTAGATCAACAGATGGAAAGAAAAGGAGACGAGAGTTTGTATTTTATGGATCGTATTTAGGTTCCATTAGTAGAAGTGAAATGGATGAGGCCCATGCATCAAGGTACTTGGTACATCCGGGAGCGGATAAGAAGTACTATAACCTTGGAGACATGTATTGGTGGCCATGAATAGAGAAGGATATAGCTATCTATGTTAGCAAATTTCAGACTTGTTTAAGAGGTGAAGGCTGCAATGCCAAAGACTGTTGGTTTGCTGCAACAGCCTGAGATACTTGAGTGAAAATGGGATATAATTACCATGGATTTTATCACTAAATTGCCAAGGTCAAAGTAGTGAGTATGATGTGATTTGGGTGATGATCGATAGACTGACCAAGTTAGCTCATTTTCTAGCTATACAAGAAGATTTCAAGATGTGAAGTTGGCAAGGATTTATATTGATGAGATAATAGCAAGGAATGGAATTCTAGTGACGATCAACTCAGATTGAGATGGATGATTTACCTCGTGGTTTTGGCAGACGCTGCAGAAAGTGTTAGAGACGCGATTGGATTTGAGTACTGCTTAGCATCCTCAAGTGGATGGACAAAGTAAACGTATGATTCAGACTTTGGAAGATATAATGAGGGCATGTGTTATCGATTTTGGTGGTAGTTATCATTTAAGCATTCGATGTGCTCTATTTGAAGCTTAGTATGGAAGGAAATGTAGGTCGCCTGTTCTATGAGCAGAGATTGGAGAGAGTAGTTTGACTGGACTTGAGTTGGTACAAGAAACGACTGATAAGGTAGTGCTGGTAAAGGAAAATCCCAAAGCGGTGAGAGATCGTCAAAAGAGCTATGTTGATTATAGGCGTAAGTCGTTAGAGTTTGAGGTGGGAGATCGAGTATTGTTAAGGGTGTCGCCTTGGAAGGGCGTAGTGCGTTTTGGAAAGAATGATAAGTTAGCCCCGAGGTATGTAGGGCCATTTGAGATTCTTGAAAGGATCGATCCTGTAGCATATCGGTTAAGATTGTCTGAGAAATTAAGAGGCTGTTGTTATGACACGTTTTTAAGTGTCAAATTTGAAGAAGTGTTTGGGGAAGTAAAATTGCATGTGCCTTTTTGAATGAAAATCAAAATCGACATATGAATTTATGTTTTGTTGATGAACCCGTTAGGATTATGGACCGTTGACTAAGAATTTGAAGCGTTGTAAGGTTATCATTGTGAAGGTTTGTTAGAATTCAAAAGCGTGGATCCCGAGTTCAATTCGGGGAGCGCGAAGTTTATACGATGTATAAGTATCCTTAGTTGTTTGTTGATCGTGCTAATGAATCGGCTAGTTAAATATGGGACTGAGATTTCCATAAGGGAGGGGATACTGAGAAATCCGTGATTGAGCGGGTTAAGTTTATTACATTTAGAATGCCTAGAGTCTTTTTTTGTTTGTGAATTCTTGTGTACTATGTGTTATATATGTGTGCTAAGTGGTTTAAAAAAATAAGTGTTTTTTAAATTGTGCTTAATATCATTTTGAAGTGTTATGGATATTCATTTTGAGCGTTTAGTTTCTGTTTGTGTTTGGTAATAAGTATTCCATTTGTCCCGTTTTAGTGATAATGGATAGGAAAAAGGCGTATGCATGCAATGCTACGGTCAATAGTTTGATGATTTAGTGTTATGGCATTTAGGAGATTGTGTCATGTTGGAAAATGTGTTAAGTGAGTGAAATATAGGTATGTTTGTAGCAAACTTTATAAAAATAGAAAATGGTTTGGTGAAATGAAAGTTATATTTAGAAAGTTTAGTAAGTAGCGTTTAAGTAAAAAGGTTTAATCAAATTAGCTTAGGTTTTTATAAAAACTTAAGGTAATGAAGGAAATTAGTTAATTAATAATTTTAAAAAATATATATAAAAATATGTATTTAAATAGGGGGCCGATCGGTTTTGGTTAGGAATTGGGTTTAGGAGTTATAATTTTTATCAAATTGGGCTTAGAGAAGGATAAGGACCCACTAGAGATAAATACCAATGAACCTAGCCCATTATCCCCTTCCCCTTCCCCTCTTTTGGTCGTTCATATGCAGCCCCAAAACCCTAAGGAAGTCAATTTTCATTGTTGATCCAAGGAAAACCTCAAGAATCGTTGTTTAGGTTCTAGCATTCAAGGTAAGCATGTTAATCCTATCTAATTTATATATTCATGTAACATAATTTATGATGGATCTAGGGTTTTCATAAAATTCAGAATATTAATGATATTTAATGATGATAGAATGATTAGGGCTTGATTAGGGTCATGTTCATGCAATTGGTTAGGTTAGATTTGCGTTAAAACTTGATTTAGGGTTGAGCAGAATTTAGGGTTGTGTTCAACTGATGATATCTAGATGATAAAAATGTGTTTTGATATGATTCTAGTGCCTAAATTGTAGTTCAAAGAGTCTACTTTTTAGAAAGTCCGGCCTCGATTGATTTGGAGTTCGGGAAGTTGGTTAAACATTAGTTACAAGAAAAGTTGTCAAAACAGTAAATACGGGTCAGATTTAGGTCATGTTTAGGAGGGTAAAACCTATACTTAAAATTCGAATTAAGCTTAGACCTTCTACAGTAGTTAAGTTCCATATGTATATAAAGAAACCCCAGAAGGAGAGCTTCTAATTGTTTGTCTAAGTATGGTTAATAGGTCCAAACTTTTTAGTGTGCAATCAGATCCGAATTAGGACTGTTTTGAAGTTTGACTTTCTTAGGAGTACTTGTGCATGTAAATGGCTCTTGGGAATCACAAGGTAGTTAATATACTCATAAATGAACATGGGTGATTTTTGATATAAATTATGAAGGTCATTAAGTAAGGGTTTTGAGTACGTAAAGAGACGCTAAAATTCTGCAATTCTGAGTTAATTGTATGTAGCTAGTGTAAAGTGTTAATATGATGGTTAAGGTTGGGCATGGTGTCGGGGTGACCCATGATGGTTAACCAAACTCTTAGGCATCCATCATATGTGAGTTACATGGACTTGAGCTTTTAGCTTGGTCGTGTGTTAGCCTCAAAATATTGAGTCGAACATGAAGTTCGTTCATTATGTAATTAAGTCTCGGTCAATCAATTAGTTAACGTTGTAATAGGAAAGTATCAGGAATCGGGCTCGATAGTTAATCTAATATTGTATATGTTTCGTGTTTAATCCCAAGCAAAACCCGAGCCTGGGTCCGAGTCAAATATCTCGAACGTCACTTTAAGTGTCGGGGTATATATATATATCTTTTCCACCAAAGAAAAGGAAGTTGAGTTCATAATAAACATTTCACTTTTCTATTTTCTCTCCCATCTCACTCTCTCTCTCTCTTCTTTCTCTCTCTAAGAAATCATCTCACACTCTCTTTCTTTATTTCTTGATCTAGATCCGTGTATGAAATGAAGTGTATGTGTTAAAGGGGATCCTACAATTGGTACCAGAGCTTTAAGGGTGGATTCGTGTTTGATTTGTGGTTCAAAATCATCAAAATTCGTGGGTGTTTTTGTTTTTTTGTTCGAAAAAAAATAGAAAGAAAAATCAAGATTTGATCTTTGTTTGTGGTTAAAAGTGTTAAAGATTTGTACTTTCGGGCTTAGATCTATCCCTTGCATCATTACTAGGTGGTTTTAACATCATTTCGTAGCTTTCAAGAAAGTTTGAAGATTTTTTCTTGGCTGCATTTTGTCTAACTGAAAGGGTGTTCTTCATTGCGTTTTGGTCATTGCGTTTTGCTCTCATTGCGTTTTGGTCATTGCGTTTTGCTCTCATTGCGTTTTGCCTACTGAAGACCCTTTATCAAAGTAAATCTCAACGTTATGCTGCCCAAATCGCAACAAATCTTGCGTTTTGCCTAGAAGATCTTGCGTTTTGTCTCAAGGTTGCGTTTTGCTCATTGCGTTTTGTCTCAAGGTTGCGTTTTGCTCATTGCGTTTTGCCAAGGACAGCTTGCGTTTTGTCTCAAGGTTGCGTTTTGCTCATTGCGTTTTGTCTCAAGGTTGCGTTTTGCTCATTGCGTTTTGTCTCAAGGTTGCGTTTTGCTCATTGCGTTTTGTCTCAAGGTTGCATTTTGTCTCATTGCGTTTTGACTAAAGACACTGCGTTTTGTCCATTGAAAACCCTTGTTTTGAAAACCTAATTTCCCGGAAAAAAATTTTGGTCGATCCGCGCATCAGGTGGTATTTGACCGAATTTGGGAATCTATTAATCATTGTCTAAACATAACAAAACATCAAATCAAACAACAAACAAAGGACTTAAAAGGACTAATCATTCAACAAACACACATTAACATCAATCGATTATTCATTCACGGTTTGTCTATTGATTTTGTAAAATCAATAAAAAAAATCCATTAATTTACTTATCGTTTTGATCATAAGACGTTGTAAAATCCGGTGAACTGTGAATGCATACAAGAACACAACTTCAATCCAATATATCCACTTAAGATCCAACAACTTTCACACTTCATAATTCATAACCATTCATTCATCATGACTACTCCAGTCAATTCCATCCTCAACAGATAGTCAAATGCAACACAATATCATGGCAACTGGTTCAAAAGATCGGTCCACAATGCTTGGACCTAGGAAGATATTCACAATGGAGATCACGTTTTTTCTACGGTTACATTGACACGAAAACCAAATGGTGAGGGCTGAGAAAAAGCATTCTATCTTAGTCCCTACGTGCCATCTATGTCCGAGTTCAAGTTGTTGTTGCAACGGAAGGTAATCCTGCAATTTCAACAACATACAACAATTGATATAGTATTGAACATGACTCCAGAGAACAAAGAACACTTTCTGTCTAAAGAAGAATTCTTTATTGCTTTTAACTGTATTGGAGATGATATCTATTCCACTATTGATGCTTGTAAAACAGCGAATGAGATGTGGATAGCCATTGAAAGGCTACAACAGGGTGAATCATTGAACGTACAAGATGTAAAGACCAATTTGTTTTGGGAATTTGGGAAGTTTACTTCTCGAGATGGAGAATCAATGGAGTCGTATTACTCACGGTTTTATAAACTGATGAATGAGTTGACAAGGAACAACTTGCAAGTTACTACAATGCAAGTAAACGTTCATTTCTTCAGCACTTCAACCAGAAGAATGGGTCAAAGATTTTGTGACGGTTGTCAAGAAATCGAAAGAATTAGACACCTTCTCATATACACACTTTTTGACATTCTAAAGCAAGGTATCAAATGAAGTCAATGATATCAGTGCGAAAGAATAGCCAAAAGTGTATATCCTATTAGCACTTCTTACGGTGCTCATCCATATTCGATAATTACTATCAAGCACAAAACCTCAAAAGATCTAATGCAAGCATCTTCTTTTACAATACTTGGTGCATTAACCAGACAGAAGGAAAGAGATCGCAAACAAGTTACACCGCAATCTGTGTCAGTGTCTGGAGAAGGACAATGGATTCCTGAACAAGCTTAGAGGGTTAAAATATGCAATAAGGAATTTGGGCACTCCTTGCAAATGTATTTCAAAGGCTCTACAAACCTACAACAACAAGCTTTGAACTTATTCAAACTCAAGGAACAAGACTGAGATACCACACCAAGTTATAACAGCGACCAAATCATCAGGGATAGTTTGGGAATCAAAGGACTTGCCAGTTGCTGGGACTAGGGGAAACTGTAGGCAGTCTGGTAGTGCAACAAATCGGGGATACAGTGCTATAATGCAAGGGATTTGGCCACTATGCAAAGTGAATGCAGGAAGCCAAGGGGTTAATAGTACTTCACGTATCACAAGGAAAGAGATAGATTGTTGTTGCAAACAAGATGAACAAGGTGTTCCACTACAAGCAGACGCAGCTGATGGGCTAGCGGACACGGATGATCGAGATTGCATGATACATGCATTGGAAGCATCATTTCAGTTTCATGGCAAAGATTCAGGAGGTCTTTACCAGAGAAATCACAGTTCGACTGAAAGACATTGGAACTGTTACAAACAATGATGGAAATAATGTGTTTTACCAATGAAGAAACATTTTTAGAATATACTGCATAATGTAATGATGAGCGTTTTTGTGCGCTGCTAATTTAATTGCAAATTTAAATCTTCTGCTGAGGGAAAACAAAAACGATTTTAAGAATTAAAGAAAGCAAACGCTCATTGACTTCAAGAACTAAAGTAGTACTGGAATACTTGATGAGACTAGTAGGGCTTTGGGGGGGCTACTAGTTGTCGGGATAGTTTTCTTATTGCACTTCAGAACAAACAGAATGTGCTTGAGAAGTACTTAGCCCGTTCATGATCGGAACGATTGATACGACATTTTAAACAAAGTTAAATAAACTCTAGGACTTATATAGTCGTTAAGTACATTGACTATAAAAGGTGGTTTTAAAAATTGAAGGTTTAAAAACTAAAGCCTATGAAATTTCAGTTGTCAATCAAAAACACGACGAGTTACTAAAAAGGAGTCTTTTAACAAAGTCACAATTTGAAGGTCAACTCAAAGAGAATAGTATAGGTTTTTAATTTTTCGGATTTAAAGGTTAAGGAAGAAAAAAGATATTGACAGATGATTGAAATGGACAAATAATTAAAGTTTTTGAATGAAATTATTTAACAATCTGTATCTAGTCAATTCAGAACATTCCTATGTTAGCACCCATATGCTATCATTTAATGTAGACCAACTTTGCCTATACAAGGTATCTCAAAGAAAGCTCAATATGACATAGGCCTGTTTGTATGAGATCACATATGATACTTCTGATCTTGCAAATAGATTTTCCCCCTATAGGGAAGAGACCATGACTCTTGCAAATGAGAGTAGATCAAAATTGAATAAAGATTTTGTTAAATCATATGATTATACAAAACAGAATAGTCTTTTTGAAATTTTCAAAGCACCCTCACTGGAGTATCTTTATCAGTTGGAGAAGTTAGGAAGACAATGTGGAGAAAACCGTTTGTTAGAACAAAACCAAACATTGCTAAAAACGTTGCCTTTCTAATCCCGTTTCGAAAATCCATTAGTAAATGTAGAAAAGTTTTTAACGACATGACATGTATCATCTATCAATTTGAGAAATTGTTGATCAAGCTTGGTTTAAATAATACTAGTGTTTAGTTTCGGGTGTTAAATGCTAAAGAATTATGGAAAAAAAAAGTTTTGATAATATCACTTTTTAATGCCCTCTTTCCATAAAACTCGAAATGATTAGTTTTTCTTTTTGAACATTGAACTTAAAAATGAAAATGCATGAAGTTTATGAGTACGTTAAATCCCTTGAAAAAGAGGTTGAGAACTTGAATCTAAATAGGGCACGGATTTTTCAAACATATATGATATACTTCTCGAAGAGGTTGTGTGGCTAAGGGATGTTACTTGTTCTATTTTTCATTCTCTTGTATGATTTAAATGCTTATGCTGAATTACAATGCTGTATCTTCGTTCAATTCAAAGATTGTGAATGTCTTGCACAAAAGCATTTCGAACAAATGAATCTGTTTTAACAAAGAAGTTCATAATAAGTTTTTAATGTGTTTTGCTAACTTTGTAAACCACTCAATTTCTATTAAGCTTGCTTTACAAACAATGTAAAGATCAAATGAAAAAAACAATTCAGTTTGTCAAGAAAACGGATCAAATGTATTTTGAAAGAAGAACTGTGAACAATATCATGAAATACTGGATTTTTAAAGCCTAAATGCAAGACAAGAACATAGCCATTAGTGAGTTAATGAAACTCATTAAGAAATGCAAAGGAAAGTCTGTGGAAACTCAGTTTGATAAACCATTGTTGCTCGACAACCAAATGCTCAACGGATTCCTTAAACACATCAATTTAGGAGAAAAACGAATTCATTTTCAAATCTCCTGAACATGAGAAGTTTCAAACGAAACATCGGTTAATAAAACTAATGTGTCGGATGGTTTGTTTAAACAAGTCACTCAACAGAATTTGCCTTAGAATAGAAAACAAGCGGAAATACACTCGAATGTGCTTAAACCAGGAATGTATAGAATTGCCACTACCACAACACAAAACAGAGAACCGCAGTTGCCTCATGCTTCTAGGAATACTAATCCTCACGTGTCTAAATCTTCAGGAGTAAATCACACTACTAGTGTTAGCAGACCACAGCTTAAGTGCTATCAAGTTAAAGATAAGGTCGTGCCAAACAATAGTCAAGTGAAGTTTAAAAAGAAGGAAGTAGAAGACCATCATAGGATTTCTAGTATTTCTAAGAAAACAAAGTCTGTAACTGCGTGTAATGACAGTTCAAATTCCAGAACTTCGAATGTGAATGCTGTTTGTGCTGAATGTGGAAAATGTGTGTTTAATTCTAATCATGATGCTTGTGTTTCTAGATACTTGAATGACGTGAACGCTAGAACTAAGAAGCCTAATGTAGTGCCTATTAGTGCTAGTAAACCCAAGAGAAAAACGAACAAATCTGTTGCAACACCCCATAAGAAAACAGTTGCATCAGATACCACTATTCAGAAATCCAAGAGTTACTATAAGGAGTTGTATGAGAATACAAATCAGGAATGGAAATGGTGGATAGCTAAGACATGTCCATCAGGATATACATGGACACAAAAGCCTCTTAGGACCAAAAAGATATGGATGCCTAAGATCAGGAAAGATGATGTATCAACAAGTATTAGTCCCACTATAGACATTGTCTCTAGGATTACTAATGTCTTGAAGATATCAAATTCCTTAGGATCCAATTTGTCCAATGTTCCATCATCCTCTAATTCTCTTGCAGATTGTACAACTCATCCTATTCATTGTTGACTCTGGATGCACAAAGCACATGACGGGCAATCTCAAGCTGTTGTGTAATTTTGTAGAGAAATTTCTAGGTACTGTTCATTTTGGAAATGATCAATTTGCTCCAATTCTTGGTTATGGAGATCTGAATCAAGGAAATATCACGATCAAACGGGTTTATTACGTCGAAGGCCTCAATCACAATCTTTTCTCGGTTGGTCAATTCTGTGATGCGGATTTAGAGGTTGCTTTCAGGAAATCTACTTGTTTTGTGAGAGATCTTCAGGGAAACGATTTACTAACTGGTAATCATGGATCTGATCTCTACACAATATCTCTTCAAGAAACAACTTCATCAACTCCAATCTGTTTCATGGCTAAAGCTTCACCAACTCAAGCATGGTTATGGCATCGAAGACTTTCTCATGATGATTCAACGCAATCTTCAAGCTCAAGTTATTAGTGTCCGTACTGACAGAGGCACAGAGTTCTTGAACAAGACACTTCATGCTTATTTCAAAGAATAAGGCATTGAACATAAAACTTCTACTGCTCAAACACCTGAACAGAATGGCGTTGTTGAAAGACGGAACCGCACTCTTGTTGAGGCTGCTTGAACAATGCTCTCAGCTTCTAAGCTTACATTATCATTTTAGGCTGAAGCAGTTGCTATACTCAGAACAGATCAATCATCATATCGACTCAGAACAGATCATTAATGACAGGAAACCTTCAATAAAACATCTTCACATCTTTGGTTGCATTTGTTACATAACTAGAGATGGGGAAAATTTGGATAAGATGAAAGAAAAAGGGGATCCATGTGTCATGGTGGGATATTCTACTCAGTCGAAGGGATATCGTGTTTACAACAAGAGAACACGCTTAATAGTTGAGTCCATTCATATCAAGTTTGATGAAATCAAAGAAATGATGTCTGATCACAACAGTTCAGACCTCGCACCACAACGACAAGAGATGTTTGTTGAAAATGTCACTTCAGGCCTCGTTCCTCAAGGACAAAAGGCGTCAGATTATGACAACTCTGACCCCGTGCCCCCAAGACAAAATGTTGTTCCTACAGCAGATCACATCTTTGGTTGCATTTGTTACATAACTAGAGATGGGGAAAATTTGGATAAGATGAAAGAAAAAGGGGATCCATGTGTCATGGTGGGATTATTGGTTCTCAGTCGAAGGGATATCATGTTTACAACAAGAGAACACGCTTAATAGTTGAGTCCATTCATATCAAGTTTGATGAAATCAAAGAAATGATGTCTGATCATAACAGTTCAGACCTTGCACCACAACGACAAGAGATGTCTGTTGAAAATGTCTCTTCAAGCCTCGTTCCTCAAGGACAAAAGGCATCAGATTATGACAACTCTGACCCCGTGCCCCCAAGACAAAATGTTGTTCCTACAGCAAAAAAGACAGATTCGTCACAACAAGGGTTGGAATTTCTCTTCAGTCCTTTACTTGAAGAATATTACAAATCCAGCTCTACGGTCATGCTTGAGGACTACAAACATATTGAACAAGCACTGAAATGCATCGTTTCATGAAGCTAAATTTTTCATTCCTTTTTGTACATAGGTACATGAATTGGTGAGCCTTCCTCACGCAACTTGATAATACAATGTTGTTATTCATTTCTAACACTAAGTCATGTATTACGTTTGGACAAGAGGATCATCCATTAGAACAAGTTCGTGAAATCCAACCAGGCCAGTTCTATAACAAGGACGTACAGCTTGCCACAGATTATGAATATGTGTTTGTTCGCGCTCAACGGTGAGTATTGTGACACCGAAAGAACATTAAGGAGGCAATGGCTGATTCTGCAGGATCGAGCAATGCAGGATGAACTTTTATCAGTTCGACAGAATTTAAAAGTCAAGAACTAGTCGACCAACCCTTGGCAAGATAATTATTTAAGCTAAAGTGGTTATGGAAGAACAAGAAGTATGAAGGACCAGACTGTAATTCGCAATAATGAAACCGGACTTGAAGCTAAAGGTTATGCTCTGGAAGTGGGTTAATTGATTTCGAAGAATCTTTGCTCCAGTTGCTCGCTTGGAAGCAGTTTGGATTTTCGTTACCTACGCAGCACACAAGTCTTTTCAATCTATCAGATGGACGTGAAAACGGCATTTCTTAATGGTCCACTGAAGGAGGAGGTTTATGTTGCTCAGCCAGAAGGGTTCGTTGATCCAGTTCAATCCAGATAAAGTATACTTGCTTAAAGGAAAAAGCTTTGTTATGGATTAAAGCAAGCTCAAGAAGCCTGGTAACGATGAAACTTTCAACTTCCTCATGTCAAAAGGCCTTTACTAAAGTACATTGACCCAACTTTATTCAAGATAAATACAGGGAGGATATTCTACTTGTGCAGATTTACGTTGATGACATAATTTTTGGGTCTACAAACCTTAAATACTCAAAAAGATTTGAAAAGTTAATGCACAGTAGATTTGAAATGTCCTTAATAGGGGAGATGAAATTCTTTTTAGGACTTCAGATCCACCAGTCCCCAAAATGGTATTTTTTATCAATCAGGCCAAGTACGCTTTAGAAATTCTGAAAAAGCATAATATGGACAATTGTCACTCTATTGGTACACCATTGGCTACTAAACCCAAAATAGATGTAGATTTGAGTGGAGAACCGTAGACCAATCTGATTATCGTAGTAAAATCGAGTCACTCATGTACTTGACATCTAGTAGATCAGACTTAGGTGCAAGCAGTATGCTATTGTGACACGTTTCAAGCACGGACCAACACAAAAGCACCTCATGAGGTTAAAAGAATCTTTTTAAATACTCTAAAGGGTACCATGAAACATAGGAGACTCTGGTATCCAAAGGGTTTTGGCTTTGAACTAACAACATTTTCTGACGCTGATCATGCGGATGCATTGATACTCGCAAAAGCACTTCTGGAAGGGATCCCAGTGAATATAGTTCCTTGGTGTATAAGCTAGATAGTTGGATGTCAGTGAAACAAAACGGCGCTGCAATGTCTTTAGCGAGGTCATAAGTATGTGGCGCTTATCTGCAAGTTGGTGCTTCAAGTAATGTGGATGAGGGAACACGCTTTTAAGATTTGCTTAACTATAAACAAATACCGTTGTACTGCGACTCTCAGTCAGCCATAGCAATATCATGCAACCCCGTACAACATTCGCGAACAAAGCACATCCATACTCGGTATCATTTCATAAAGGAACAGGTTGAAAATGGTATAATTGAATTATATTTTGTCAGAACTGAATACTAATTAGCTGACATGTTTATGAAAGCCCTTCCTGAGGATCGGTTTAAGTATCTTGTCAGAAGGATTGGTATGAGATGTTTGACTCCAGCTGATCTGGAGGTTCTGACAAATGAGACTGCTTGATATCATCATCAAACATCACCATGTAAATATTTTTAAGAAAAGCAAAATACAAAAATATAAAACTTCAAAAAGAAAATACAAAATCAGAAAAAAAAGAAAATCAGAAAATTTTCCAAAAGATATTCTTCGGAACATAATCTCTTGAGTCGATTAACATTTAGTGCTTAGAAATGTCGGGATTAACATTGGACGGGGGTAAATGAAGTTCGCCGAGAGTTTTCAATGTTTTTCAAAACATGTCATTCTATTTTCTTCAATGGCTTATGTGCATATATCAGACATCACCCGGACTTTAAATAAAGGAAGGTTGATAACTTATCTCAAACGAGAATAATTAACGCTTCTCGGTCTTGAGTGTTCTTAAAGACATTCAATGTTTTTTAGCTTAAGAAAAAGGATAGTGTACGTATCAGTGCGCTTACCCTTAGCGGTAGAAGAGATGGTCCTCTAACATTTTGTTTTCAAATAGTGATACACCAATTTTTCAAGAATTTATCACATGACCAATTCATAATCTATCGAGATTTGTGAGTTCAACACTCCAACCCTCACAATGTTTTCAAAAGGACAAACAATTTCTCAATTGGTCCTATTTTTTTAAGGGGCCTTTTTTGAAAAAACAAAAAAAAAATCAAAGGTTTTAATGTATTGGATACATCAACAACGAACAATTCTATATGTATTCAAAATATTATAAAATGTTTCCAAACCATTCATGCTGATAATATTTTCTCCCACAGAATTATCAAGGACATATTTTAATTCACAAGGTATTCAAAAACTAAAGGGAGTTTATTATTAAAATAAGGGGGAGAAAATGTGATTAATATGTCATTCTAATCGACTCAATGTGCTGAACAAATAAGAACAGGTTTATGGTTTGATCTTCATACCCAACAAACACTCTTAATTTCTCGACGATTCTAAAGGTCATAAGGTTGGTTAGGTTAGGAATCAATCCTTATGATACCAAACCAGAACCGGGGATCTAACCTTAAGGTTAATCCAAGTTATAAATAGCAATCTTTAGGTATGTTGGAGATGATTTGTATATGGGAATATGCCGACTAAGATTGAGCTAACACTGGAACAATCACAACATAAGGTGTTAGTATAATGACGTTCTGGTAAGCATTGAAGGGCGTTGAAGAATGAAAAAGAAAATGTATGGATAAATGGTGTAAACAAAGACAGCCCTCAACACAAACTTAGCAGAAACGGGTCAAACATATGCTGCGCTTTCTGGTGCTGTCAGAATCACTTGTTGTTTGCTGACATTAAAGACGACATCATAGACCCAGTGATGCAATGCATAACCCTCCTCAGCCATTTGGGTTTCTCTCAACAGGAAACTTGTTCATTTGTCATAGGATACACACTTTATCTATTGTCATCTCATTCTGAGATCTTTGATCTTAAATAGGTGGCAATCTGCTTCAAGCCTTCCGAGTATTAAAACCAAAAGCACTAATCGAGTCATAGAGCCACATGAGGATAATCTAAATTCTCGTTAGGAACATTCCATTTCAAACACTTGTTTGAACATCATCAAGTTCAACAAGCTTATGTAACAAAGAGTCCTTACGCAATATCTTGTGTATTTGCCAGAACATCGAGTGAGTGATACGATAAGTATTTCACAATAATGAAGGAAATCCTGCTTGAGTCTGCATCAAACAAGCTCTTGGTAGGTAAACTTGCGAGATTTATATGAATCAAATTGTGACAACCTCGATATCGATTTGGTTTCCAGTAAATGACATGACGGTTGATGAATTTTGATAAAAAGATTAAAACTCCCGATGTGTTACAAAAAATGCTTTTACAAGTAACACGTCGAGTGATTTTCAAATCAATTTTCTCGATTATCACTAACGTAATACCTGCAGGTTAAAAACGGTGTTGACAGTATCCCAATCAACCAAAGTATTTTCATTAACACATGTTCATGCTCATTCTCAAAGACAATCTTATCATGAAAGCTCCAAGATTTAAAAGACAAAGACTTCCGCTAAACTCTGGTTTTGAAGCTTTCAAGATGAGGATATTTAGTATGAGACCGTTGGTTCAAAAACACAAGATGCAGTATGGCAAAGATGTCAAAACAAGCAAGGAATAAGATTTAAGATCTCGACTAAAAAGACAAAGTCGAAAGACAATGACAAAGGCTCAATGTCAAGATCGCAAAGCATGAAGGAACAAGCATACAACGAAGACAAAAAGAAAGACCAAGACCACATGAGCTTAACGACTCTCATTGATCTCATGAAGGAGTGTCATAAATGAACTCACTTCGGGGGAGATTGTTAGCCTCAAAATATTGAGCCGAACATGAAGTTCGTTCATTACGTGTATTAGTCTCGGTCATTCAATCTGTTAACGTTGTAATAGAATAGTATAGGAAATCGGGCTCGTTAGTTAATCTAATATTGTTTATGTTTTGGGTTTAATCCTAAGCAAGTCCTGAGCCCGGTCCGAGTTATTTAACCCACACGTTTACTTAAACGTGACGGGGTATATATATATATATATCTTTTCCACTTGGAAAAGATAACTAACTCTTTCATTTTCTAAGATATTCTTTCTAATAATATCTTTCTTTCTCTCTAACCTCTCTCTTGTTTCTCTCTCTAAAACCTTCATTTCTTCTTCTCTTTTCTTGATCTATTCGTGATTCGTTATATGTTATGAAGTGATAATCGGGAGTTCTTGCGATTGCGTTGTAGTGCGAAGAATGATGTCACCACATACACTTGGACTAACATAATGTCACTCTTGTTCTTCTTGATAAACAATGTTTTGTCTATTGTACCTCTCCTAAAACCATTTTTTAGCAGGAAGGAAGAAAGTGTCTCATACCAAGCTCTAGGAGCTTAATGTAGATCATAAAGAGCTTTGATCACCTTATAAAATTTATTTGGATGAGTAGGGTCAACAAAGCCTGGAGGTTGATGAACATATACCTCCTCTTCAATAGTTTCGTAAAGAAATGCACTCTTAACATCCATTTGGCAGACATGAAATCCCATGAATGATGCAAAAGCTAAAAACAACCTGATTGCCTCAATCCTGGCAACAGGTGCAAAAACTTCATCATAGTCTATACCTTCCTCCTGTCTAAACCCTTGTGCTACAAGCCTTGCTTTGTTTTTCACAATAATACTCCTCTCATCCCTCTTATTCCTGAAGACCCACTTTGTGCCAATTTCCTTTTTCCCAAATGGTAAATCAACAAGTATCCAAACCTTGTATAATTTGAACTGGAGTAATTCCACTTGCATTGCTTCACCCAGTGCTTTTCATCATATAAGGCCTTATCGTATGTCTTGGTTCTTCTTGGGAGAGAAAACATGCTAACAGACAATTCTGATGGTCTTTATGATTTGTTCTATTCTTATTATAAATGTAGCTTACCAAAGCTTATTGTACTGAAGAAGCCTTTTGGATCTTTCCTCTTGTTTGAACTGCTAATTTAGGATCTCCTAGAATTTGACCTTTAGGGTGATCCTTATGAATTCTGGGTGTGGGAATAGGATTGACATCAATGGTGTTATCCATATTGTTGAAATCAACCTCTGCATGCACATCTTCATCATCATAGGCTCTACTGAATATGCCATCATTTGTAAATACATTAGAATCATCTTATAAGTCAGGCATATTAGGATCAATGGGTAAATCAGCATTGGGGAGAGTAGATGCATCAATAGGTATTTGTCCTCCAAGATAGACAAATGATGATCTACCAGTATTTGCACCAGTAGGAGTACTAGCAGCACTAGCATATGGTGTGTTAGCAGTACTAACCAATGGTGAATTAGAAGTACTAACAGATGGCCTACCAGTATTAAGTTTGTTAATACTGGTAGCCTGAGCTGCCTTCTTTTTTTCTTCTTCAAAGGCTTGTCTTGTAGCATCATCTATAGCTTTACCAGCAATTTCTTGAGCAATCATCTTCTCAAGATCATCTTTCAAGGCTTGTTCAGCTTCTGTCAACGTATGTTGTTCTTCTTGTCAGCAACATTTCTGATATCATTTTTTGTACATCATTGTCTTTAGGAGAATTTTCAAAAGGTTTTTCTTGTGCAGTTTGAACAACATCTTCTACTGAAAACCTTGGCCTATGAGGGTGTAGTGGAAGTAGTATGTATTCCTGAGTAGGTTCTTTATCTTTTTCTGAGGTGAACTGCAAATAATGTACGTGTGTACCTGCATCTATATTAACTTGATTTTTCTACACTAACAGGGAGATAATTATAGTATTTGTTAGAAGAAAATCAAGATTCAAAAACCAATTGGACAAGTTCCTGTCACATTTGGTTGATCTTCAAGAAAATTGATGTGCAGATTCTCTTATACCCTTTTGGTCCTTTTGTTGTATACTTCAAAGGATTTACTAGTGGTAGAGTATCCAAGCAAATAACCTTCATCAGATTTCCCATCAAATTTGCCCAAGGAATCTAAGGTGTTTAAAATGGTCAAAGGGCACCCAAAAGGTCTCATAAAACTAATACTAGGTGAGTTACCTATTAATAGTTCATAAGGTGTCTTATTTTAAGGTTTGGTCACTAATACCCTAATCAGTACATAGCAGGCAGTATTTACTGCCTCTGCCCAAAACAAGATAGGTAAAAGTAAATCTGCTAACATAGTTCTAGCTGCCTCAATTAGGGTCTTGTTTTTCCTTTTTCCAACACCATTATGCTGTAGAGTTCTAGCCACACTAAACTCCCTTTTTATTCCTTTCTTAGCACAAAATTCATTCATAGCATGGTTCTTAAACTCTGTCCTATTATCACATCTAATGATTTTAACATTATGATTCAATAGGTTTTCTAAGACTATGGTAAATTTACAAAGGATTTCAGATGTTTCATCCTTTGTAGCTAAGAAAAATACCCAACTAAATCTGCTAAAATCATCAGTCACAACCAAACAGTACCTTTTCTTGTTAATACTTTCTATAGAGACAGGTCCAAATAAGTCCATATAAAGTAATTCTAGGGGCTTTCTGATGATTCTTTCTAACTTGGCCTTACAGGAGGCCTTATGTTGCTTACCCTTCTTGTAGGCAACACAAGTGTGGTCATTCACAAAAACTTTTGAAGGTAAACCTCTAACTAGGTGACCTTTAACAAGTTTGTTTATATTTTTAAAATTCACATGACCTAATCTCCTGTGCCATAATTTAGACTCATCTGCTATTGCATTTGCATATAAACAAGTTATACCTCCAGAGGGAACAATGTTCTTTAAGTCCAAGCTGTACACATCATCCTTTCTAGGAGCTCTAAGTACAACTTGACTTTCATCAAGAAGCTTAAAGCTAGGAGACAAGAATAAGAGCATTCAAGTCTCAGTAAAAAAGGACACTATTTTTCTTGTCACACATTTGTGAGACAGAGAAAAGGTTAAACTTAAGTTCATCTACAAAATAAACATCATCAAAGTCTAAATTAGCAGTTTTGATTTTACCTTTACCCGCGTTATTTACCGTCCTTTTTGGGACTCACTTCCCCCCCAAAAAAAAAAAAAAGCCACAAAGCCTCCATTGTAATCTTCATAGTCTGAAAGATAAGCTTTGTTGCCAGTCACAATCGCTAGAGTAAACTACTATTCACCACTGCCAAATGGGGATCCTAAAACAAATCTCTGGATTTCCCTGCACAAAAGGTAAGAGAATTAGTATCTCTTAGGGACCCAAGCCATTATAGACTTGGAAATCCCTTTTGGGACAAAATAACGCAACCTTCTTGAGGCATGAATGATCACTGTCTTTGGGACACATAGCCAAGAATTTTACTTAGCCCTCCAAATCCCCCCGACTTTTTAAGGTCAGTATCATCTTACCCTTAACCAGTATTAAACTACTTGCTCTTGTCCCATCAGAGTCCATATTTTTTTGAACCCCTAAAAGTTTAACATCTTGTTTTAAAGTCTTTGTCTAAAACTGTTTTGTGTAGTAAGATAACCTCTTAATAAGGTGAATATGACCTCTTGGTCTTACAATTGTCCATGTCTTGGTAAAAAATTGGTCTAAAATTCACCAACTAAGTTTTGCTAATTATTTTGGAGCAAATGGTCTAACAGTACTAACAGGCCTAGCAGTACTAACTGGCCTAGCAGTACTAACTGGTCTAGCAATACTAACTTGTGAACTGCTCTTTACTCATTTTGGCTTAACAGGAGGTAATCAAACCTGTTCTTGTTAGTACCTCCTGATGCGACAACAGTCTTTTTTTAAAGAGGGTATTTTGAAAAATTTTGATGATTAACCCTTTTAGTATTATCCCATACTGGTTTGTCCACCCTTGGACCAGTATTGACCATAGTTTTCAGCTTAGGTTCTTGACTCTTTTTGTCATGAAAATTACAATCTTTGATCAAATGGTCAGTACTTTTACAGACAAAGCAAGCTTTTATTTTCTTAAAACCAATTCCTTGTTTCTGAGAAGTTTGATCAATTTTATCAACTCTAGTTTTAACTGTTTGAGTCTCATTAGTCTTAACAGGACTAACTGTTTGCACTTCAGACACATCATCCTCATCATCTGAGTTCCAATCCTCAATGATAACTTTATCTCTGTTAACTGATTCATAGACTGTCTTAGGTTTTTGAGTATTTGCTTCATTTGTTTTACCTACAGTCTCACTTGTTTTAGTATTAAGATCAGTTGTTTTTGACTCAATTATTTTCTTCCTAATGGCATATTCATCTAAACCTGCAAATGATATGTCAGCTCTTGGGGTTAAGAAGTTCCCTGTTATAGGAGGGGGAACTGCATGATACCCATCTGCTTTGGAAAACCTATCATTAGCTGGTGTGGACTCTTCATCACTAGATCTGACATCAAAAACACTCAAACTAATCTCACTATCAGTTTCAGAATTGTTACTCATTTCATTCAATTGTGTGCCATATCCTAAACCAGTTTTATCTCTAGCACTCATTTGACTGTTGAGTAATTCATCAAGATTCTTGGATGATTCTTCCCATTTTTCTATCTTTAATTTTAACTCATCTCTTTCCTTAACAACTTTCTCTAATTCCAGGTTAAGGTTGTTAATTTTTATTTCTCTGCATTTAAGCTCATAGTTTTGAAACTCATATTTTTCACCCCAAGCCAGTTCATTCTTTTCATGTACAAGTATCCTGGATTCTAGTGACTCTAAGGCTAACTCATAACCCTGAATTTCTAGTCTTGCTCTGCTATGTTTTTCTCTTTCACTATCATAATTCTTTTGAAGAGTTTTAAAAGATTCAAGACATTGTTTAGAACATTTTTGTACCTCATTGTCAGAAGAACTTGATGAGCTTGAAGAAGAGATTGCCATTAAAGCATAGTTGACTGGTTCTATTTCAAAATCATTACTCCAGTCATATCCTCCTAGACCATCTTGAGCCACCAGTGCCTGTGATGAAGATTCATTTGTTGGTGCATTGCTCCTGCCATTGTCACCATAAGATCTTTTCCCTTGATTCCTTCCAGATCTGCATTCCCTAGCAAAATGCCCTTTTCTGTGACAGTTGTAGCACTCAATTTTTGATTTATCAAGTGAAACATGTCATTTTTCTTTGAAATCTATGTTCCTTCCTGTCTTCTAAATGAATTTTCTCACTCTGACAGTCAATATAGCCACCTGCCATCTAAGATCCAATTCTTCCAAATCATCTTCATCAATCTGCTGAAAATCCTCATTTTCAAGTTGAGGACTGGTTGTTGGTTGTGCAAAGAAAGAGCATGCTACATCATGAGCATATGGGGTAGATGAAACTTGACTAATTCCACTAGCAGTACTAACCCTAAAATCTCCACTAGCAGTACTAACTTCATTAGTACTGCTAGTGTTCTCAGAGGAAAGAAATACCAAGTTCTGAGAAGTAGAAGTAGAACTTGAAGACCTTTTCATCTCATCTTCGTAGACCCTAAGGTTGTTGTAGAGGTCATCAATATCAATCTTATCAATGTCTAGCTTATTTCTCATGATTAGAGCAATTTAATTCCATGAAGGAGGAAGACTTCTTAGGAACTTTTGGTTGATATCTTCCTTTGATATTGGAGCACCATGAACCTCTAATTGGCTTATGAGTTTTTGGAACCTATCATAAGCCTTGTCCAGAATTTTATTTGACGCAGTAGAAAAATTTTCAACTGATGTTTTAGAACATTTTTCTGCATCTTCTTGGATTCTTCATTACCTCCAAACCTTTATTTGATTGCTTCCCAGAGTGATTTAGCATCTGCAACATTGTGAAACTTGAGAAGGTATTCATTAGGTATTGCTAAAAGCAAGATGCTATTAACTCTTTCCTGATTCCTTTTAGCAGCTAGTTGTTTGGCAGTTTTAGGAGCATGAGGAGGAGATGTTTCTCTAGTTGGTGCAGGCTCTTTTTCTAGATCTCCATTGACAATAACATCCCATAGGTTATGGTCTGTGTTATAGATATATTGTCGCATTCTCATGCTCCAAATATCATATTCTCCCTTCCTGATGATAGGGATTTTCATTGCTGTGATAGTGGGTGGAGGAATGACTTGTTCTGCCATCTTACAATTGAGTTCTTGTTATTTAGAGTTTCCACACAAGCTCTGATACCACTTGTTGGATCGTTTACTGAATAGATCTTAACCTTTAGCTTATAAAAGGAATAGTGTGCGAGAAGAGAGGAATGGATTGTAGTGAGTTGATGAAATGTGTGAGAATTTTGGCTCTATTTATAGGCTGATTTTCGGGTAGAAGTGCGGCGCACAAAATAATTTGTGCGGCGCACATTGTGTGTTAATGCGATTGTATTAAATTACTTCATTTATTTTTCGTAGCCAGATGGAAAGTGCGGCGCACAATCTTTAAAGTGCGGCGTACATAAGGAGTTAATGTACTATTTTGACCAGGATTTTAATTTTTTAACTTTGAGGAGAAGTGCGGCGCACAAAGGGTAAGTGCGGCGCACATTTTCACTTTTCAGCTTGAGACTTTATCTTTTCTTGAATTTTGCTTTCCGAAGTGTATAAGTACTTGATCTTTGCTTTATTTGAGCTCGGGTAAGTGAACCTGCAAGTATTTGATGCTATTAAGTATCGAAAGTTCACAAGAAATGATAACATATATATAAATAACGCCACCAAAAACATGTATAGTTTAGGCATTATCATCAAATAACCTTGTTAAAACTATAGATCCTTAAACTCACTTTGTAAACACTTGAGGTCCCCAAGAACCCATTAAATGAGTAGAAATGAGACATCAAGGATATCACTCGGGCTTACATAATGGATTTGGATACATGACCTCGAGTTGAACATAGACCTCTCTTACCCACACCACATATGAGACCTTCAAACTTATATGTTCGAAGACATTCTTTTCAAAAAAATCACTCTTCGAAAAGAATAAGTTTTTATAAAAACCAAAGGTCCTCGAATCATCAACCTAGCACCTTTCAAAGGATAGAAGACTCCTACCCAAATCAAAGGCTATAAATACCTTGGAGCATTGGACCAAACTTTCAAATCTCTCATGATTTTCAAAACAATCCTTGGTCTGTGTTCTTAAGGTACGGCCTACATAAACAATGTGCTTTACTACAAGACCCAAGAATGGTTAACTTGGGCACTAGATTTGCTAACCACAACGGAACTATAAAACAATGGGTACTGTGACAATCCATATTTTTCATGCCAAAATAAGTCAATAAACTTGAAACTATTTACTATAAAACCTTACGTGTTTACTTTTACGTGAAACCGTTAACTTAAATCTCATAAACTGAAAAACAACTTTAAACGTAAACCGGCATTAAAAAAATTTAATTTTACGTCAAATATATCTTATATGACTTTTATAAATATAATTTATAAGTCTACACATTTTATTTTGAAAGTTTTACGTAAACACTCAAGTTTACCGGTTTAGTGCATGCATGCATGCACTTTGCATTACCACCTAAGTATATATATACTTGCAGTTACATAATAAACCAAAATACTAAAATTTGATTTGTTTTTCCCTCCCCCACCCTTTAACCGTCTACTATAGTGTCCAAATAGTGCAAATGAGATATTATATTACTTAGACCTTACTATAATTAGGTGATACATTCACTAAACATGCACATATGATGAAGAGACTCTCTAATACCATACCTACCTCCCTTTGAGCCCTATTAACCGGTTAAGATATCACACACACCAAAAATGTAGCTCACCCTTATTACCCACCCAAAGTGTCTTTAAAACTTACCTAAACTACAATTTAAAAGTGCAAGTAAACAATTCACTTCTCATAACTCATACACTTAGCAAGAAAACTTTTCACTTCTCTTTCTCTCTAAAAATATTCGGCCAAGATCACAAGAGCAAGAAGATTTGGGTTTTTGATATTTTTCAAGTGAATTACAAGAAGTATTAAAGGGCTTTAGTGATAATCAAACAATATTTAGGGTTTAATTTAGGTGCTATACTTGATAATTACATCCTCTCATCATACTAAGGTGCACAATTCATACATAATTTCATTTCATATATTTTGTTCATATCATCTCATTCATGAAATTATATCACCAACTAGTTTGTATTTTTTAAGGTTTTCTAAAAGAAACAAGTAAATCTTTAGAAATGTAATCTTGTAAAGATGTTGCAAAATGACTAATAAAAATATGTTCATACACATAAACCACTTATTTTAGTCACTTTGTAAATTAATTGTTGAAATATTAACTTTGTTGTTAAAATGGTTAATTATAAACTTAAACTAGTAAAGTTATATATTTTATTCTTGATCTTAATATTATGTTGATTCTTGATAAGTTGGTGGAAGGGACTAAGTTAGTATAGATTTGTTGTTGTGATGATAGATTGTGAAAATTGGTGAAAGGGACTAGGTTAGTATGGAGTTGCAATTTATGGGTGAAAAATAGTAGTAGATCCGAAATAAAATAGTTGATGTCTTAATTTTCTTCAAATACTTTTGAATAGTAAACCTGGTCATAAATAGCCGAGGCCTTGAGAATATGATAGTAGACTTAAATACGAACGCGTGGATATAAAGAACGCAAAAATCAAACTTAAAACGAATGAGATATGGCCATTTAAAGTTCGTATAAAAACGTGTACATTTTCCGGCAAAACTGTTTTGTGCACTTTCTGTCCAGATTACAAAAACGTGTTTTTGACCCGTTTTGGGGCCGAGTCAGGAAATCTTTACTGAAGATATTTTGTAGAGCTCGACTTTACGCAAATATGTAGTATTCGCTTGTTCCGTGAATCATTATGACGAAGAAGTTATGACATTTATAAAACTGCATCAGAATGTATATTTTATAAAGATAGGGTGTTGTTTGGATTTAAAAAGAGGTTTTCGGGTGTTTTCGAGTCCGTTTGAGTTATATAATCCTTACGAAATATTATAGTATAACTTATTATTATTTATACTCATCGTAAAGTTTTAAAAGTATTATTTAGTAAGCTAGATAGGATTTAGTATATTTGTTATTTAAAAATAACAGTAAAGTGTATGATGTCGGATAAAATGGCGAATTAAACGTAAACGTTACTTTGACTTATAAAACTAAAACACAAACTATTAGGTGGTGATATAACGTTATAAAATACATTGCATCATTTCATTTCACTTGCATAATTCTAAGTCGACCCATATTTAATTAGGTTGCATCCGGAACTTATTGTGACATTTCCCTTTGACTGATTTTCTCGAAACCGACACTCTCATTTAAGGTAGTTTATAGCCCCACTTTAACGTGTATTACAATTATTTTACAAATCTCGAGGTGAGATACATTGCTCGTTTTACTCATGTTCGCAATTACCTTTTTAAATGATTACGATTAGTCTAATTAGCGATACCCCATTTTGCCCAAATCATCATGAACCGTTAACTACTTGTGTAAGAGCGTATGTTATAAATAGATCTATTGGGGTTGACACCCCCGTCCAGGTTTAGTACAATTATGATCAACAGGCGTATATCATATCGGATTCTGGGTGTTTCGGGTTAAACACCTGCTCAGGTACAATTTTTATATTAAATTACATACATGTTGTGTCGTAGCTTTGGTGTCTTGAGCTTAGTGTGATGACATCAAATAAAGTCTATTTTATAGCATCATTTATCCCATGTAAATAACCTATTTTATATGATTATTGCAAGGACTTGTTACTTAATCGTTTGTATTTGAGAATTATAGTAATTATGGAGTACTTGGTGAAGATTAGCTAAAAGGCACGCATTTTGGAGCATAAATGAAGAGTTCAAGAAAGTCTTCTGATCTGACAGCAAATACGCCGTATTATTCTAGACCTATACGACGTATCCAAGACTTTGAAGAATACGACGTATCCACATCAGTATATACGTCGTATATTATACTTTGGTCAAATATCAAGAAAAGCACATTTTCAGCCAATACTCTGTACCCAAAAAGCCAATACTCCATACCAAAGAAGCCCAATACGCCGTACCCAATAAGTCCGATACGCCGTATCGAGGAGGTCCAATACGCCGTATCTAGGAGGTCCGATACGCCGTATCCATATCAGCTCAAGAAAATTCTGGAATATTTTATTCTTGGAGCCCACTCCAAGTCATCTAATACGCCGTATTGAGCTTCTCAATACGTTGTATCGAACCGACTTCCATACCACTATATATAGACGACCCAAAACTCAATTTTGGGTAAGGAAGTGAATCCCTAAACCACCAAGTCGACCAAGGGATGAATAAAGGAGCATAAAAGGTTAGAAAAGAGCCTCAAGATCATAGGAAAACTCTTGTAATCTTCTCGCAACCGAATACGCGTTTGATTGAGGTTTCTTTATTTTAATTGTTCATATATCAAACCGTGTGTATTTTTACAATGACTATCGGCTGATACCTTTGGGTTTCAGCCATGTTTATGAAGATCTAATGTTTGGTTTGTTTATCTTGATTGCTTAATTTATCATTGATTGTTGTTTATTTTTATCAATTTATACTTGTTTACGTGCTTAAGTATGCGACCTATCATTCCACTGGGTCTAGTCCTACATATTTAATGCGTTGCAACTTCGGTGTTGTTTGGGTGTAGGCTAAGAGTCCAAGATAGCTCTCTATATTGCAATTTATATATCTAGAATCATAGGATCACAAATATTGAGCTTAGTTAAGCCATAAGGTGACCTTGGTATCAACGAATACGTTCTTATTCCATTGGTAAGGACTCGGACAGTAGACTACTAGTATATAAATCGCCGTTAAGCAGTAAGTGGGTAAAGTCTTGATGAGCTAGGGTTTAGTAAGAGCACCATTACTTAGATCCTAAGATAGATTATAATCAACATAAGGAAGCTTTATGCGGATGCGTCTAATTGTGACAGAATTAGCGTATCTAGGTCTTAGGAAGAAGTACCGCCTAAGTCTAGGAATGATATGCCCTTCGAGATAAGACAATCATTGCACTAAATAAACAAACCTGCGTTTTATCAGATTATTCATGGTTGATATGTTTTCCTTACATTAGTTCTCGACCGCTTCTTTATCGTTTGTTTTTCTTCTTGTGTTTGTTTATTGCTTTACTTGTCATCAAAACCTTAGGTTAGATACACAAAACCGTGCCAGTCTCTCAGGCTTAAACCTCCCTTTTTGCATTAAAGTGTTGTTTTTAGGTATAGTCGGCATAAAATAAATAGTAAAACTTGATACATAAATAACACCTACACAATGGCATATCAAGTTTTTGGCGCCGTTGTCGGGGAGTAAAGTTGTTTAATTCTTGTTTTTATTAGTGTTTTAGTTTAAATTAATTTGCATATTTGTATGTTTGTTTTGTGTGTTTGATTTCTGCATTGTATATTTTTGCATATTGTGTATTTGTGTGCATTATTACAGTTCGTTGTTACTTTTTGAGTCGAATACTCAATACGGCGTATAAATTTTTTCAAACCAATACAACGTATTCAACTCTATCATCAATACGGCGTATTCAGTTCACTAAATACGGCGTATTAAGCTATTTGATAGTTTTCTTTCCTAGCGAATTTTTTACATGTTAAAATGGACGACCCCAACATTACTATGAAGGAGTATATCAGGCTTGAGAAAGAAAAAGCTGGTAGACGTGGCAAGGAGTATAACTGGGAAACTGTTACGTATGGTAAGATCTGGGATAATGAAGACGTTTATGACCTCAGATCTGTTGAAACTGAATTCCCAACTATAGTAATTAACGACATGTTAACATCTGAAGCAGCACTCTCATGTGAGCCTACGGTAAGTTCTCTTAACAACGATTATATTGACTTTAGAATATCGTTTGACGAATCCGACGATGAAGATTGCACGGTAATTTTCGACAAAAAATCATTTTCTTACAAAATAATTTTTGTCAACAATTTAAAAACGGATTTGGAAAATGATAATGATAAAGTCAATATGCCTTTGCTTCCATCACCCAAGCCTACGATCAGTTATTTAAATGATTTAGACTTCTTTAAAGATTTGGAGAACGAATTTCTAACCATTGTTTACAATGATGCTCAAACATCTACATCAGATTTATTAACTGAACCGACCTTAAACCCTCAACATATCATTAAATTTAATCTAAATGATGAAACATCATTGTCCGAATATGATGAAGAAGAACAAAACATTTTAAACTTTAATGATCTATTTCCTTTTAACGTAATTTATCCTGATGAATTAAAAACGGATACGGACAATGATAATGATAAAGTCGATATTGAACACTCTTCGGGGGATTTATGTATCAAACCATTACCTAATGTAATACATACCGGTGTTGTTGCCTATGCACATGGGTCAAATAAGCTTTTGGAAACAAGTCATGATACATCTAATGAATTTTTCAAAACTAAAATTTTTGTCAAGGAATTAAATGTTAATATCATGGCTTGTAATTTTCTTATTAAAGGGATGTCATTCATTTTCCTAATCAAGAATTTGTATGTGCCATTTGGCATCCTGTTCGATCCTAAATTGTTTTATAAGGATGGGATTAAATTAGGGCAAGTCTAACTTAAAGACTTTTCTGTAAACAAAAGTGCTTGTCGAGAGACAACCCAGAATGTATTTTCAATTTTTATCGAGTCTGTCTTCCCAGATTTTCTATACGGCGTATGGATAAGGCGTATTGACTATATGGACGTTATTTAGTCTTTATTTACAGCACAGTCTATACGACGTATTCATTAAATGAATACAGCGTATACAGGTATCAATACGACGTATCCTGAGGTATGGATACGGCGTATCGACTTCCTGTATAGTTTTAGGTATTTATTTTGAGTCTAACCAAACGAATACACGGAGATAGAATTGCATTTGTTTTTTGAGAATTTATACAGGACCTCATGAAAGAAATATCAACGAATATTGGTGGAGAATTTACAAAATCTGGAGACCCATAAGTGTTGGAGTCTTGAAACTTCAAGGCGGTTGTTCAACACGAAATCTTGCTCATAAACGCAACTTGGAGAATCTACCGAGCAAATATCAGGGAAGTTTCTCATTCTAATTCTTTTTAAATTCCCGTATTTAATGTTTTATATATACAACGAGGATGTTGTATAATTCAAGGGGAAGGATGGAATTAGAATGTTTACTTGTCCTAATTTTCACACTAAAATGCTTAAATTATGCTCAAATCTAAAAAAATTTCAAGCATACTTTTGTAAAATTACATGTTACATAACCCATACACAATAACCCTTGTTAGATATTGTGAGGATTTAAGCTTTCTGTTTCTAAATGTTTACCCAAATTCCACAAAAATATGAGTGTGCTGGTGATGTAGTAGACTTTAAAACTTGGCTTGGTATATCACTCGAGACCACAATGATGAGTACTATGGATTTAGATGGAGTAACTTGTTTAAATTGGTAAATTTTAGGATTACACCCAAATCGCCTTTACATGTTGCTTATTAGCTAACTACACCAGTTAATTAACCTCCTATTTAAACCCTTTTCCACTCTCATCTTTAGAGTGAAGAACCATTAGAAAAACCCATAGAGCCAATCCTTTAGGAATTACACCAACTATTTGTTTCGTTACACCCTTACAACTTAACCTACCCTGTTAGATTAAGTTTAATTTACAGTTGCTAGTTGCTTAAAGTGTAAAGTTTGTATTTCTCGAGTCTTGTGTTATTTTCTATCTTTGGTGCGGTTGGAAATTTGCACATTGCAAATGGGAATGTATATTAGTAGTCAAAACTCATGTGATTTTACTACCGTCACAATTATTGGTGAAACCGAAGAATGAAGGAACTATCGAAGAAATTATCCTGAATTATTATGATCGTGAAGATGGTGAAACTACCCCGAGATTTGAAGTATATTTAGCAAAAAAAAATCAAAAAAATGGAAAAATACAAAAAGAGAAAGAGAAGTTTGAAGATAAACGTTTCACAAAGAGCATTACCAAGGAATTACACGAAGGATCGATTATTTGTTGATACGTCTAAAAAATCAACGATGTAGAGTATTGTACAAAGTGGAAGATATCTCCACTTGCCTTGTAGAGTATGTAAAGTTTTGGGATGATTAGGAAGTTGACCATTACGGGAACGCCAACTTAGGTAGTTGTTTTTTATCAATGATCAAGATGTTGTAAATAGTTGTATCTTAATCATGGTAATGGTCGGAAAAAGTATCTAGCAACTTGTATATTAGTCTTAATCTATTTGTTTCTTGATTTTTATTTAACAACAATTTACTTCCCTCTCACCTAATGATTAGCCGTTGGTTTTATGCCAATGAGGACTTGTTCAAGCGTGCATGTCTATTCCGTCGTTACGGCCATGTATGCATGTCTTAGCTGCCTCGTTGGTTTACGACTTTTGGTAAAAGTTAGAAGGTTCCTACCCTATATCATTCTTCATCTTAACCGTTGGTTAAATTTGAATGAGGATGTGATCAAACACACATGTCTATTTCATCGTTACAGCCATGTATGTGTGCTTCAACTGCCTTGTTGGAGTGGTACTTCTGGTGAAAGATTGTAGAATGATCAACCGTAAGCCTTTCCATATAAAAACCCATATTTACCTTTATAAACTTGTTACTCCTTAGCTTCGTGATGGAGAAGTTTAATCCTTGCCCAAACTTATGATAGAATACTCGTCACGACAAGCAATTGAAAGCGAATTATAATATGTACCACATAGATATAGTTGAGTGATTTGAGTGTTTCATCTACCTAATTTCGTGAGGTGTTTGGTTGTGTACTTATAATAGATCAAATAAATGTTTAACGAAAAATATCCTTAGGGATACATTTTGGTAAACTTATAAAGGCTACTTGAGGACAAGTATGATTCAAGTGGGCGGATATTTGATGACATCAAATAACCTCTATTTTATAACATCACTTATCTCATGTAATTGACCCATTTTGTATGATTATTGCAAAGAATTGTTACTTAATCGTTTGTATTTGAGAATTGCAGTAATTATAGAGTACTTGGTTAAGATTAGCTAAAAGGCATGTATTTTGGAGCATAAATGAAGAGTTCGAGAAAGTCTACTGATCTGACAACAAATACGCCATATTATTCTAGACCTATACGACGTATCCAAGACTTTGACGAATCAATAGACCATTGCCTGACTTTGAAGAATACACCGTATCCACATCAGTATATACGTCGTATATTATACTTTGGTCAAATATCAAGAAAAGCACATTTTCATCTAATACTCTATACCCAAGAAGCCAATACTTCATACAAAAGAAGCCCAATACGTCGTACCCAATAAGTCCGATACGCCGTATCGAGGAGGTCTGATACGTCGTATCCTGGACGTCCGATACGTCGTATCCATATCAGCTCAAGAAAATTCTGGAATATTTTATTCTTGGAGGCCACGCCAAGTCATCCAATACGCCGTATTGAGCTTCTCAATACGCCGTATCAAACAGACTTCCAGACCATTATCTATAGACGACCCAAAACTTATTTTTAGCTATGGAAGTGAATCCCTAAACCACCAAGTCGACCACGAGACGAATATATGAGCATAGAAGGTCAGAAAAGAGCCTCAAGATCATAGGAAAACTCTTGTAATCTTCGCGTAACTAAATACGCGTTCGATTGAGGTTTCTTTATTTTAATCGTTCATATATCAAACCGTGTGTATTTTTACAATGACTATCGGCTGATACCTTCGGGTATCATCCATGTTTATGAAGATCTAATGTTTGGTTTGTTTATCTTGATTGCTTAATTTATCGTTGATTGTTGTTTATGTTTATCAATTTATACTTGTTTACGTGCTTACGTATGCGACCTATCAGTCAACTGGGTCTAGTCCTACATATTTAATGCGCTGCAACTTTGGTGTTGTTTGGGTGTAGGCTAAGAGTCCAGGATAGCTCTTCATATTGCAATTTATATATCTAGAATCATAGGATCATAAATATTAACCTATCCTTGCCTTTAGTCTAGTGAGCTTAGTTGAGCCATAAGGTGACCTTGGTATCAACGAGTAAGTTCTTATTCCATTGGTAAGGACTCAGACAGTAAACTACTAGTATATAAATCGCCGTTAAGCAGTAAGTGGGTAAAGTCTCGATGAGCTAGGGTTTAGTAAGAGCACGATTACTTTGATCCTAAGATAGATTATAATCAACATAAGGAAGCTTTATGCGGATGAGTTTAATTGTGACAGAATTAGCGTGTCTAGGTCTTAGGAAGAAGTACCGCCTAAGTCTAGGAAATGATATGCCCTTCGAGATAAGACAATCCTTACACTAAATAAACAAACCTACATTTTATCGGATTATTCATGGTTGATACATTTTCCTTACATTAGTTCTTGACTCCTTCTCTATTGTTTGTTTGTCTTCTTGTGTGTGTTTATTGCTTTACTTGTCATCAAAACCTTAGGTTAGATACACAAAACCGTGCCAGCCTCTCAGGCTAAAACCCCCCTTTTTCTATTAGTTTTAGGTTTAACTTAGATAACTAAAATACTGATAGAATTAGGAATTAACGCTCTCGCTCTTAGTGATCGACACCCTACTTACTACAAAACTCCATCTGACCGGGTACACTGCCCGTTAAAGTGTTGTTTTTAGGTATAGACGCCATAAAATAAATAGTAAAACTTGATACATAAATAACACCTACACAATGACGCATCAAGTTTTTGGCACCGTTGCCGAGGAGTGAAGTTGTTTAATTCTTATTTATTAGTGTTTTAGTTTAGTTTAACTGGGAAACTGCTAAGTATGGTAAGATCTAGTATGATAAAGACGTTCACGACCTCAGATCTGTTGAAACCGAATTACCAGCTATAGCTTTTAATGACCAGATATCATCTAAAAAACACTTTCTTGTGAACCCACGGTAAGTTCTCTTAACAATGAAATTGACTTTAGAGTTTCGTTCGACGATTCTGACAATGAAGATTACACGGTAATTTTTGACAAAAACCTGTTTTCTTACAAAATAATTTCTGTTAATGATTTGAAAACGGATTCAGAAAATGATAATGAAGAAGTCAATATGCCTTCGTTCCCATCACCCGATCCTACGGTCAGTTGTTTTGATGATTTAAACTTCTTTAAAGATTTTGAGAATGAATTTCCAACCATTAT
>BQNB010049674.1:9797-41921 GCA_026074375.1 Tanacetum coccineum | reverse complement strand
CTCAACTAACCCTAAACTATCATCCACTTGTCACTTTTCTAAATAAATTTTTATATATATATAAAGTTTATACATTTTTTCATTGGATAAAAACAAAAACACACACCTCCACTCCTTCTCTCCCAAGTATTTTTCGGCGCCACCGCCGACCACCGAAAAACTTTTCCGGTGACTTTTTCGGCAAACTCTAAAAATGTTCCCCTACACCAGATCTATTGGATCCCCTATGCCACTCGCCTCCACTCGCGCCTCCACCACCCACCACCGTCGCTACCATCATCAACCGCCACCACCACTCAACCGCCGCCATCACCATCATCACAGCCGCCACGAGCGTGGCTGCCACCACCCCCACGTCATCATCACCATCTCCAAACGATGTCATCATCATCATCATCAACACCACAGCCGCACCACATCCACCCCACCACCATCGTCACAACCACCTCATCTACACCACCACCACCGTTGCAACAACGACCCACAAGGGTGCGTTGGTTTAGCAGCAGCACCACAAAAATGGTGCGTTTGGTTTTGATAAAAACCACCGACAGGGTACGTTTGGTGTTGTCCTCAAACCAACCGGGTGCGTTGGGTTTGGGTCTCAAACCCACCGGGTGTGTTGGGTTTCGGGTCAGTCACAGCCGGGGTGCGTTGGCTTGAGTCTCAGTCACCCAACAGGGTGCGTGTGGTTTGTCATAACACCAACGGGTGCGTTTGGTTCTGCTCAGCCCCAAAAGGGGTGCGTTTTGGGTTTAATAAAAACCCATTAGGGTGCGTTTGGTTTCATAAACAACCACCACCGAGGGTGCGTTTGGTATTGTAACAGCAACCACAGGGGTGTCGGGTTGGTGGTAAGCACCAAAGGGTGCGTCGGGTTGTGGGTTAACAGCCGCGGGGGCGTCGGGTTCGGTTGAAACGAAAGGGTGCGTTGGGTTTGACCGGAGCACCAAGGGTGCGTGTGGTTTTGTGTTTCACAGCCACCCCAAAGGGTGTGGTTGGTTTGTGGTAAAACAACCCCGAAAGGGTGCGTTGGGTGTTATGGCAGCAGGGGGGCTGCGTTTGGTTTCGTGGTTTATCACCACACGGGGTGCGTTTGGCTGTGACAGCCACCGCAGAGGGGTGTTTGGTTGTGTTTTGCACCGACCAGGGTGCGTTTGATTTATTGAAAATCCAACAAAGATGGTGTTTGGTTTTGTTATAAACGAGATAGGGTGCGTTTGGCTGTTAAACAGCCACTTAGGGTGCGTTTGGTTGTTATTAAAACCACATAAGGGGGTGTTTGGTTAGGCAGTTAACCAAACAGGGGTGTTTGGTTTGCTGGATAACACCGTAAGGGTGTGTTTGGGTGAGCAGATCAACCATAAGGGTGTGTTTGGTTTAGCAGAATCGACATAGGGGTGTGTTTGGGTTAACAACAAGGCTGTAAGGGTGCGTTTGGGACAGCAGAAATCGAATAAGGGAGCGTTTGGTTTAGCGAAACAACGAGGGTTCGTTTGGTTTATACACTTGACTAATAAATATAACACGAGACTTTATAAATTATAAATCGGAACAAAAATGGTGGTTAATGGTTAAATAAATATGGTATTTATTAATTTGTTTAGTTATAAATATATATAAATATATATTTAAAACACGTAGATATTTTGCAACGCGCGGTTTGTTGAAAAGTGGAAAAGAAAACATTAGGTTTTATAAATATGGGAAACGATATATAAACGGAAATGTCATGGCGAAATTTATATAAATTTTTATATTTAGTAATGTTGTACTAAAGCTTCTATTAATTTAGAAACCGATAAAAGGGACTAAGTTATATTTTAAAGATATAATAATTTGTATTATACAATAACCGGATAAACGAACGAAAACTATATTTTTACAATGAGATAACTATTTTAGACACGACCCGTCGAGGAAACGAAATATAAATTTATAAAATATTATTTTATATTTTATAATTGTCAGCTAGAAGATAACATCATAATTGTTGTAAAAGCTTTACAAACATCGTTTGTTTAAACTATAACTTTAAGACGTGTGTCTACTTTTATGCAAGGACTTTTTATTAATTAAATTGGTGTCAAAATATCTTGTTTCAATTATTTTCTCACGTTTCTTATATAATACCTGTAAAGTATTATATACTTCACATTAATCTTTGGATTGTTTATCTTTGTTATATAATTCACGGTATGAGTTATATAAGGGTTTATTTTTCATATGTAATATATACGGGATATATTACATACTTTGCGTTCACTTTTCAATTTATTTATTTAACCAACCACCAAGCTGTTACAATTTGGAAATCTAAATCTTTATCAACGTGTCGAGTTGACGTAACCATTCATCGGGAAATCCAAATACATTATCCTAGGCTAGTGGGACTTAGCCGTTAAGATTAGTTGCAACTTCTTGATCGAGCCGCTTCGGCTTCCGTTTGTGTTGTGCATATTAGATGCCTATCTGTCAATCGTTCTACATCATCGAGGTGAGTTTTATAACCTCACTTTTCAATCTTTGAAATGTTTATAAACCCGCGAGGGGGATACATGCTTGTTTACAAGTGCCATTTGTATGGTTGATTTTACCTGTTTGGTTTTTATTTGTCATTTATACATCTGCGAGGAGATACAATAATTGGGTTTAGTTTTTGAAAGTAAAAACTCTACATATTCTTTTATGATTACGGATTTAGCTCAGGTTTGTATGTTATAAAGTGATTCAATTGTTGAGGTTTCCAAGTGGGGGCATCCGGTGTAGGCACACGTAAAGTAATTCAATGCTGAGGGTGTCCAGGTGGGGGCATCCGGTGTAGGCACACGTAAAATAATTCAATGTTGAGGGTGTCCAAGTGGGGCCATCGATGTAGGCCACATGTAAAAGTAATTCAATGTGAGGGTGCCGGGTGGGGACATTCCGGTGTAAGCACATTGGTATTATTCTGTTACCGCATCAGTTTCTTGAGCTTAGAGTATCGTAATCTGGTTTTATACTCAAAATGGTTTTTTACTGTGCAATTGAATAAGTGGCGATACATACTTGAATCATTTTTTGATATATATATATATATATTACTATATTGTATATTGGAATATATATATATATTATTAATATTTCTTATATGTATATATTATATTTATCTTAATGCTTTGAACAATTAAGGTACAACGTTTCATACGTACATTTTTGTGACTATTTGGGGATTTAAGATGGGTCATGCATACTTTACAACTATTTGATTTCTAAAAATCTTAACATACATTTGGAAGGACATTTAAGGAATTTTAAATGCTCTTACACACTTGAAAGAAAATGTGGTTCAACATTTATACATAAACAAATCTATGAGACTCACCGAACTTTATTGTTGTCCGTTTTTAAGCATGTTTTTCACAGGTGTATAGATACTTGGCTTAACTTGAAGTTGTATTGGAGTCTATACGATTCAAAGTTTTTCATGGTGATGCATTATGGGATAAATGTTATATCAATTTCAAGGAAAATCAATGTGTTTATTGTTCAAAACGACACATTTCGAGGTTGTTCTCTTTGTATCTAAGCGTTGTGTATTATGAAGTTACTCCCCCGGGACGTACTTCCGTTCGACTTCCGCTTTTGTTTAGGTGTTACAGATTGGTATCAGAGCACTGGTTATAGAGAACTAGGTTGCATATTTTACCCTAGACTATAGCCGTTTTCGCAAATATTGCATCACAGCAAACATTTTCAAAGTGCATACACACTACTTGCTTACTTGCTTAAGGTATCTTGTTGCTTAAGTGCTTACATGAACATTACATAGATGTATATTATATGCTTACATCTTTTGCGTATATCGCACGTTTATTTATATAAGAGTTATTTATATAAATACCAGAGCATTTCTTAAGACATTGTGAGTTGCACAATGGTCTCAATTATACCTCAGACATTGTGAGTTATACAATGGTCTCATCTTACTTTTTAGACATTGTGAGTTGCACAATGGTCTCATTTCGTTCTCAGACATTGTAAGTTAAACAATGGTCTCTAAGGATATTATTTTTCTTCATAGCTTTATACTATATTGTATTATACGGAGACCGTCATAATTTTGTTTACATGGAATTATGTATGAATCTAAGTATTACAAGTCTTGTATGGGCGGGACTTGTAATATGAGGATTGATATGATAATTGCTATGTTAACAAAGCCCGTCACAGTTCTGTTTACATGGGATTATGTATAAATCTAAGTATTACAAGTCTTGTATGGGCGGGACTTGTAATAGGAAGATTGATTGCAAGTTTTTATACACACAATAAAATATATAATAATATTCCAAAAGAGCAGTTAAGAACTTTCCTAAAGTCTCCCTTAAGCAAAGCTCACTCTAAAAGATATATATAATATATAATATGTATATTTAACCGGGAAGAATGATCACCCGGGTCGTTTCCCCAACGACTTGTGAAATTGAAACCTTGCTTTAGCTTGGATTATGATTTGAATGAGAGAAAATATATTTTTGAGTATCTATAACTACTAAATAAAAGCAACAATTAAAATGAACAATTAAAAGCAATTAAACACTTAAACTAATTAACGGGAGCAAATAAAACGCGACAAATAAGCAAATACACTAAAATTAACTCCTAAAAATGCAAACTAAATTTCTAAACCTAAATTAGGACAAAATAAAATTTTAAGAAAAAGAAAAACATTTTTTTGATTATTTTTGAATTTATTATGAATTAAAAACTATTTTAATCTAATTAAATCCTAAAAAAATAGCAAATTAAGTCCTAAAAATTAAGAAAAATGATTTTTAAACTTAGAAAAGTCTAAAATAACATAAAAACTCAAAAAACTATTTTTAACTATTTTTAAAATTAAAATCCTATTTTTAAAATTAAAAATAAAGGCTTAAAAATTAAAATTAAAATCTAAAAGTGTTGAAAATGATTTTTCTGAATGTAAACCTAAAAGTATTTAATCTAATGCTAAAAACTATTTTTTTGTATTTTTCTGAAACTTTTTTCTATTTTTTATGATTTTTCGAAAATTTAAACCTTAGAAAAATGATTAAAAATAATCTACTAAATGGAAAAATGCCAAAAATTCAGGGAAAATCTAAAAAGTTATAAAGATCAAAGGAAAAATAAGAAGAAGCACACAGCTTAACAAATAAGCCGGGAAAAAGCTTATATAAGCTACGGCTTATAATGAAAAAGGAAAAGAAAAACAAGTATAAGAATTAAATGGGAGGAGAAGTGAATGGATGAGCTATTGTAGCATATTGGTTAACACGTTGGGTTTGTGTGCTTGAGGTCACGGGTTCAAGGTTGGCAGACACCCCTTTTTGCACTTTTTTTTTATTTTTTACTTTTAACAAAAACTAAAAGCTGGAACTTATAAAGGATACAATTTTAAGCACTTTTAATAAAAGGAGCTTAAGCTCAAACTCAAAAATAAGCTCTCTAAGAGCTTGTGGAATCCTATAATGACTTCATAGATCGTTATTAGGACTCATCTAGGGTATGATAACATTGATTGTAACACGCAGCGGAATATAAACGTAACACCTCCAAAAATACAACAACGCAGCGGAATACCACTTTGGGGTGCTACTTCGTAATACACAGCAATAGATACAAGAGAACGACCTCTAGGTGTCGTTTAAAAAAAATAACATTGTTGATTTAATCAAAATCTGAATTTAATATAACATTTGCCCCATAATTGCATCACCATGAAAAACTTGAATGTAAAGACTCCAATGCACATCAAATAGTCCAAGCATCTAATTCACCTGAGAAAAACATGCTTAAAAGTGTCAACATTAAAGTTGGTGAGTTCATAAATTAGTTTAAATATGAATGTATTTATCCACTGTATCATCACAGTACCATGTAAAAATCCCAAAGATTTATAAAGAATGCATGACACATTTTATGTCACCAAAAGTACCAATCTTATATCCAAAGGATTTATAATAGATTGCATGACACCTTTAATGTAACCAAATGTACCACTCTTATCCCTAAGATTTATAAAGATGCATATCAACATTTTATGAACAAAATGTTCCATGTATGTATTTGTTGGGGAGGCCCGATAGTCCCAACGATATAATCCGACATGTTATAACGTTCGTTCCCAGTGATAGCTAGTCACCCGAACGGGGGTTGTCAATCCCGAATAGATCTATTTTATATCATTCACGTGGACATCACGCTATAATGTTCGTTCCCGGCGATCGCTAATCACCCGAACAGGGATCCACACCCGAATAGATCTATTTCATAACATTCGCGCTCACCCTCCAAGTGATTTACAGTTCATGACGCTGTGACGTAGACTTGTATGTACCCAATTTGGGCAGTGATACAAATAATGCGTATATACTCCCGTTACCGGTGTCCCCTCCAAGAACACCCGGGCAGTAATGTAAAAATATGTACTCCCGTTACCGGTGTCCCCTCCAAGAACACCCGGGCAGTAATTTTATTGTTATCAGTTCAATCAGCCTAAGCTAATCCAAATTATTTCAAATGTTAAAGTATGCTTGTGACAAAATGAAGTCAAATAATGTATCCCATAGCGAGCTATGCAAATAAATATGTAAACCAATTTGTAAACAATCAATGTGACAAAAGATTTGTAAAACAAGATGTTCTCACCCAAAAATATAGTTAAACCAGGTAAAACTTGGGGCTTATAAACTCACAAAATCCTTTAAAACAATCACATTGTTATAAGATAACCGAGTAAGTATAAGGATTTGTAGACAAGCATGTATCCCCCTCGCGGGTTATAAAACATTCAAAATATTGAAAAGCGAGGCTATGAACTCACATTGATTAAAGACCACGATCAATTAATCCAATTAAATCACAACTGAATCTGCAACGATCTCGACCACGACCTATAATTATGTCGTTCGATTATACACGTAATAAATCCGAATCAACGAGCGTTCAGCGTTACCACGGTAATCCTACATATTTTTATTATTCTCCTGTATACTCGTCACTTAATGTATACATACATTATAACATGTGATGGAATCACTTGAGCGTTCTTTTAAACCTTAACCCTTGGTATATTTTATGTATATATACTATTTTCCGTCTAATCATATCTTATGTCGAATATTTATCGAAAGTTACTATTTTTAGACTCTTCGTTTTTAGAACCGAATAATGATCTTAAAACTATTAATTGAAATAATATATTAACCGACCTTTAGTTTTGACCCGCTATGTCTTAATTTTAAAACTGACAATCCTCGCGGCAAAGTAAAATGTCATTCTGAAACAATTTTCGTGTTTTGCCGGAAGGCTGAAAAGGACTCGATAGTGATCAATTAATTGATTAATAAAATCTTGCCATTTTTAATATTTATTAAAAATAACCTATTTTTCTACTAAAGTGTATATTCCGATTTCGATCCAGTTTCTTCGTTATTGAGAGTTAGAAGTCCCGTTTTATATCAAAACGTCCGTCAAAATATAATTTGTTATATTTTGTAAACTAAAGTCTAAGTTATCGAAACCTCGAATCCCGAATCTCATGTTCTATTTTCTGATTTAAATCGTTCATTATAAAAAGGTGCCAAAGTCCATTTTCAGTTCAATTCTCGTCTAAAGCATATCTAATATCGCTTATACATCAATATAAGTCCCGTTTTAATATTAATTTCATATTTTAACTTAGACGCGCAAGTTATAATATTTTTCATCACATTTAATCAATTTATAATATAACGAAATAATTGAATACTTTTAAACTAAACGCACCCTTTTTCGGTGTCAACACAATCAACGCACCCGTTTCGATGTCACAATACCAAACGCACCCTTGTGCGTGGCTGTTAAGCCAAACGCACCCTAATTTTGGTAAACCCAAATCCAAACGCACCCTATGTGGTGGCGGTGGCTGCCAAACACACCCGTGTGGTGATGGCAGCCAACCAAACACCCCTTTGTTGTTTCCCTTATGCCAAACGCACCCTTGTGGTGCAACCTGTTGAACCAAACGCATCCCCCCTAGGCTGACCCGAACAGCCAAACGCCCCCATGGTGCTTACCATACAAACCAAACGCACCCTTGTGCGTTTCTGTCTAAACCAAACACACCCTAAACCCACACAACCCGACCCGCTGTTTCGACAGCCAAACCCGACGCCCTTTCCCGGCTATACCCGGCTGTCCACAGCCAAAACCCGACACAAATGTACCCTCGTCGGGTGTTATAAACCCACAACCAAACACCCCTTTATGGTTAGGTACAAAAAACCAACCCCCGGCTGTTAAAACCAACCCGACCCCCGGCTGTCCCACGCCCGACCGACCCACACGCACCCTCTCGGTTATTTTACCTAACCAAACATGCCAAAACGCCCGTGCGGTGGCTGTCCCAACCAAACGCACCCCGTGCGTGGTTGTCATACCCGGGTCCAACGCACCCCTTCTTTGGTGACAACCCACACCGAACGCAGCCCCTTTTCGTGGTGGTTTTAAAACCACACGAAATCATGGTGGTGCGACGGTGATGATGATGACGAAAGGATGATGATGGTGGTATTATGATGATGTTGATGATGATGAGGTAGATGGTGTATGATGATGGTGGCGTCGGTGGTGGGGAGTCGCGAGTGAGGGAGAGTGAAGGTGGGGATCGGATAGATCGGAGGATGGGGAGTCTTTTTGGTCTTCGCCGGATATGTCCGCCGGAAAAGTTTTCCGGCGGCAGCGAGTGGTGGCCGGCGGCGGGGGAGCTCGCCGGAGAAGATGAGTGGGAGAGAGAGATATGTATAAGTGTGTGTGTGTTTATATAAAAGATGGAAATGAAATGAAATGAAAAAGATATAAACTTTTATATATATATTAAAGAAAGTGAAAAGTCCCCCATAGTCTAGGGTTCATCTTGTAACATTTTTAATATAGTTTTTATAATTAACGGTTCGGGACTCGTTGATGACTTTAACGTCGATTCGAACTCGAAAACTTTCGAATTTGTTTTTCAAATCATTTTTCCGATAAAAATGAGTATTCACACGACTAATTTTCGTAAACGTTTTATAGAATTTATTTAAAACGTTGATTATTCATTTATATATTTTTCCGACAAACTTTATCCGTAAAAATGAATTTTAACTTCAATAATTGTGTTTTTAACCAACGTTTTCGATTAACAAGATAATTAATTTATTAAATACTTTTACTTAATAAATTATGATGATTAAATACAAATTTAATTATTTTTGGGTCGGTACGCGTTGTGTTCAAAATTGTTGCGAGGGCATTTCAGTCACCTTCTGACTGTTTCCAGGTCTCGGGTAAAACTGAAAAGTTGTCAGGAATGTCATTCCACATCAAATTGCTTTAGAGTCCGAGTCGTGAAAACGTGATTTAGATGATCGTTCTTATAAGTCAAGCCAGACCCTAAAAGTCAAAGATTGAAATCGTCATTCTAAATTCGAAAATTCTCGGATGTTACAGTACCTACCCCTTAAAGAAATCTCGTCCCGAGATTAAATTTGTGTTATCCGATTGTGTGACCGAGAAAAGGTTTAAAATCTGATAAACCGTTTCTAAGCAAGACGATGATAACTTTCTTCAGCAAGATTAGATGTTTCGACACTTCTCAACATACCAAAAGTTTGGCTAAGTTGACCAGGATATATAATCCATCAAGGTAGATATTTTAGAAAAATATCGTTACAAGTTTTATGATTTATATTAACACCACTGGTATCGCTCTCACTCGAACATCCCGCTTACTCAGACCACAATATTGTCTGCTTTACCCGCATGCTCACCGCTTTGCTTTTGTGTCCCTTGCTTGGGGACCTCCGCTTCAAGGTAGGTTTCATCACCTAGTTGATAAAGTTTGTACAATCTGGGACCACTCCAGGACCCAATAACAGCAGCCATAACGACGATAACTATAACAAACGGTGATGGGATGCAGAGAATGAGGACATTTCGAGGAACAATATTCCCAGAATAAAGTTTAACAAATGGGAGGAGCTCGCGTAAGAGCTTATGCGATAGACGGCGGATTATGGTACTCAGTCGCTAGTTTGAGGACGAATCAACTCCATTAACTCAAGTATGTAACAAGTTTGTTAGTTCCACAAACAGTTTACGATCGCAACGATTTGCAATCGCAAAAGTAACAACTTAAGAATGAGATAAGGTAGTTCCAAGTGAGGCCTTAAGATTTTGCTGAGTAGTAAGACACGATTGTGTCTCTAGACCCTTTTAACGGATTCTGATGATTATCGATTTCAGGTTCATACTCGTGTCATATCGGATACCATTAAGCCCACTCATTTATAATTTCTTATTTACATAAAGAAGCGTCCAAATTTATGTAAGTAAGAAATGATAAACTTATGGTTCGGTGATTTATAATTTATTTATTTAACTGAAGAGGCGTCCCAATCCTTTCAAATAAATAAATTATAAATCATCCTACTTAATAATTCCCGGTGCAATACGCGTACTCTCATAACCTTCAAGGTGGTTGACATGACGATGCATGTGTTCTACTGAGTATGGGACGAGTGTTCCAAACTCGTCTTCGGAGACCATTGAGGTAACAGCCGAACAACACAGCCCTAAATTCTGCCCTAATCTAAATCATGTTTTAACGCGATCTAAACCCTAACGAATACACCCATATGATCTTAATTAAACCCTAATCATTACTATATGATTAAACATCATTAATTTACAGATTTTATAAAACCCTAATTCCATAAAATAATTATTACATGATTTTAATGATAATTAACTCAAAGGATTATAATTTATACCTAAATCTTCAGAATCTTGAACCAAAAATCAACTAAACTTAAAAAAAATAATATTTTACTTCATACCTCCATAGATTAAAATTCGGCTTTGGACATTATAAACCAGGGGGGAAATGGTTTTGTATTGTTAAAAGGTTTACAAACGGTTTAGGATAATATCTTTTACAATATTAATAGATTAACGATTGTTCTCCTTTTTTTCTTTTTCTTAAAACGGCTGATTGGGCCTTTATATGAGTAAATAGAGAATCATATGATATATATATATAGATATAAATTAATATAATTAATATATATATATTATTTAATTACTTAATTATAGACATACCTTTATTTTCCTACAAAAACTAAGCTTATTTGTGCGCATACCCTTTTTCGTAAACCATATATTAACTAGACTTTTAAATAATATTAACTTTTCATTTTTAATAACCTAATAAATTAACATTCCTAAAAATAGAAATTTCATTTCTTTCAGACCTTAGTCACAAAACTTAATCACATCCTAATTATTACTAACACATAAATACATAAACTTAATTTAACTTCACAATTTAACAACGGAACCGCTTCAATCACCGAAATCATTTCTTCACCAAATTGAACGAAATGAACTCCACAAAATCCAACACAAATCCAATCCCAATGAGACAATCACGCTCAATGGATTGATTACCAAATCTCACATATCCCACATAAACACATATTAGCACAAATAACACATAACCCATACATTAAAACAGATACATAAGTCAACACTAACGGTTTGACTAACCTGCTCGTCATGGTTGTCACAATATCCCCTCCTTTAGGAAATCTCGTCTCGAGATTTAACCAAAAGGTTCAACTCTATCATTACCAAACAATTAATCAGGATAGCTTTATCTTTCAATTATTGTCCCCCATACCCATGTAGACTCAAAGTTACACTTTGAATCCAACTAACTTTCACAGATATCTTACTGCTACCACTTTGTCTGCCCACAATATGAACTCATAGACACATAAACCGCTCAAAAAAAAAGATCCAATCTACCTGAACTCGCCCGTCATCGAGGAGACTCGTCAAAAACCTTAAGTTGCGTAACAACGTCATTTACAACCCGGTCTCGCAACTCATCAAACAAGAACTGTCTTGAAACCAAGTTATAAGTTTATTACATAGCCTAACGTTTTTTGCAAAAACGGCTCGACTTGAGGTTTATCATAAAATAACTTAACCAAAATTCACACAAACACATCTAATGGCATACAAAGCCTACAAGAAACCTTACGTACCCAACTTTAACTAAAAACTCCCAATGATCCCTTGCTCAACGAACAAGTGTGGATACTCAGTTTACCTGAAGTCCTAAAGACCTCGCTTCTAGCCAAAACCGGACCTTAACTATCACCATCCTGCTACATTTTAACCTCATAACTTCACAGTCACTATTTCTCACAGTCCTCAACAAAATGAAAGTGTTTTTGTCAACCTTGATCCATCACAATGGCACATTTAGAACCAAGCATCCGCCAGCACATTGTTTTATTAGTTGTGACACATGAATAACGATGTCATATACACCACTCAATTTCCTCAGGCAATCTCAACCGATACAATACAGGACCGATTCTTTCAAGAATCTCAAATGGCCTTACATACCTCGGTGCTAACTTACCCTTTTTTCCCAAAATGAACTACGTCCTTCCATGGTGTCACCTTTAACAATTCATGATTTCCAACCTCAAACTCTAACGGTTTGTGTCTATTATCAGCATAGCTCTTTTGACGGTCTCTCGCCGCTTTGAACTTCTCTTTTATCAACACCACTTTATCAGTCGTCTCTTGAACCAACTCAGTTCAAATCAAACTACTTTCCCCAACCCCAGCCCATAAAACAGGCGACCTACATTTCCTACCATACAAAGCTTTAAACGGAGCACACCGAATGCCTAATGAATAACTACTAACCAAATCGATGAGACACAACCCACATCATATCTTCCCAAAGTCAGAGATCAAACATTCACTTTGTCCATCTGCTTGAGGAAGCTAATCAGTACTCAAATCCAATCGGTCTCTAAACTTTTGCAGCGACGCAAAACCACGAGGTAAAACATACCATCTCGAATCTTAGTTTACTCTGTCACTATAATTTTCTAATTCCTATGCTATTTATCTCATCAATGAAAAATCCTTGCCACTTCACATCATTGAAACATTTCTTATATAGCTAGAAAATGAGCTAAGACTTGTTCAGTCTACGACCATTACTCAAACCCATCATTCCTCACTACTTTGATCTTGGGAAATTTAGTGATAAAATTCAATGGTGGTACTATCTCATTTTCTTTCAAGTAATCTCAGGCTGTAGCATGCAAGCCAAAAGTCTTTCAACATTGCAGTCTTCACCTCATAAACAAGTCTGAAATCTGCTAACATAGATAGCTAAACCCTTCTCTATCATGGCCTACAATACATGTCCACAAGGATATAGTTACTTCTTATCCGCTCCCTGAGTGTACCAATACCTTGAAGCAAGGGCCTCAGTCAAATCACTTCCAACCAATGTAACCTAAATACGAACCATAAAATACAAACTCTCGTCTCCCTTTTCTTTCCGATAATATTTTTAAGTTATCTAAACCTGTAGTATTTCTCTGCAAGTACTTCCTCATTGCTTGAACGACCTCACTTTTGGGCTGTCAGTTATCATTCCTCTTACACCATACAGAATAGTCATAGCCATTGCTCGAACACTTCTAAGGTTCACTCGTTTCTTCTACTTAACGCAACAGTCACACCTTAGGCCTACCTGGATGTAGCGAATTTCGTCCATACTCACGATACAATTAATCCTGTAAGGTACAAAACCATCATCTACACATCTTTTCCCATTTGTTGGTCAGGTCCACGCAGCGTTATCTGCGGCGCGGTTCTCTACCTTGACGTCTCACTTGAAGTATCCCCATATCTTATCCTTCCACACTTGATCTAATAGTCTGGACATTGCTCTTACCGTCTTAGTTTCACTCTCCCTTTCTACTCAACGCATCAACCACTATATTCGATTTATCGAAGCGTCACACAAATCATTCTTCAAAGTCTGGAAAGCCTCTTTTCGTTCTGTGCCCCATTCATACTTCTGATCCCTCTCAGTTAGGGAAGTAATGGGTTTAACAATCTTAGAAAAGTTTACGATGAAACGTAGGTTAGGAAACCAGCCAATCCTAAGATAATCAAATATCGGATGTGTCATAGGTACTATCCCAATTCTCACTGCTTCACTCCTTAGTAAACTTAGCATACAAAAAAAAAAACCTTTCTCCTTCCTCAGTAATTCAACAACTAAACTTCAAAACACCCATGCTTCTCTGTTTTACAAACGACACTGGTGTAGTCGCCCATGGAAAATGACATGCCGTATGAAGCCCTTTAGTCTTGCAACTCTCGAAGTTGTTCAGACAATTCTTGCATTTCCAAGGGTGCTAGACGATATGGAGACTTCGCAACTGAAGTCGCTCCATGGACCAAATCTATGCGGAACTCAACCTGTCGTTGTGGTGGTCATTAACAAATCTTTCGGAAACACATCAATAAATCTCGTATGACGAAAATATCACTCAATTTTGGTTCATTCTACTGTGTGTTCATTAAGGTTTTTCACGACTCCTTGATTACGATTCAACCATGAACCTGAAGTGACTCATCAGCCTTCCAATGGTAATCCAAACCACCTATCTCATGACATACTAATCAAAACTTCCGTTTGGACAACAGTCCATTCCCACATATTGACATCAAAGCTTCCACTGACTCAACGGTTCAACGAAACTCCAAAGGTTATATGAACAATCGAATTAGGTTGAATAACAAACGAATATCGTAGTCAAAAGCTAGAATCATATAGGAGATTCCACATATGCAAATAGACGTGGATCAAATGACATATAGAATCCTTTGAAAGAAAGTGGATACTATATGCAACCGGCGAAAAACTCAACGTAAGAAATTAACAGACGTACCACGACAATGAACACATAATAAAAAATCAATACGATAGACGAAAATCTTATACAAATGTATCGACATTACTCGAATTAAAATAATGTTTTATAAAAATCAATTAAATTAAAGAAAGGTCCACTTAAGTATAAAAATCGTTTTAAATAATAAATAGAAATTGTTTTTAAAATTTTAATCTTTAAAAAATTCGGTTCAGGTTTCATAAAAAAACCTTAGAGATGTTATCTAATGGATATTTCGTACTACCACTATGATCACTTAAACAATGCTTTTTTATAATAAAAATAAAATTTATTCAACACTTAAACAATTTCAATCCTAATTGTACCATTTAACGCTATTCTTTTTACAAGATCTATTCAAACATAGGTTTTTTCCTCAAACACTAACACAGAAACTTCCATAATGTTTTTATAAATGAGAGACCATTCAATTAGAAATATTTTACTCAACAAATGGAACACCATAATACCAAAAGGGATTAGTAAAACACCGTACAAGACTCTAACACAATTCTAATGTTTGAAAACAAAGAACATAAACATGAACCATATACTCAAAATAAAATCAAACGAACTCGTACAAGAAAACTCTTGCAAGATGTTACGCACCTAAAAGAAAACGTAAGGTCTTGTCCAAAATAACGATCAACAGAGCAAACCTAAAAAAAACACCGATACTTACACGTCGCCAACGGGTTACGAACACCAAGGGATATACAAAGAAGGGAGAAATGATCCACACTAATATGTTAGGAACAATTAGTGCTTAAAAGAAACCTTTGATACTCATACGAGTAATCAATGCAATGAAAGAACTAACGAATGCGGCTATATTCGAAAATACATATTTTCGAACCACCAATAATACATCGAACTCGAATAGGAAAAAATCAGGTAACCTTACTAAGAAAAAGTGTCGATTAATGGTGATCAAACTTAGACTTAGGAAATCCGAAACAAACAGCGAGCAAACTAGAAACCTCTATAATCCAATACTAGGTATCCACAAGATAGCTAAGATAGAAGGGAAACTTACTAAACTATACAACTCACTTAACATATCCTTCATTAGTTAAGAGAATAATTTCTCTACTCAATACCACCATCCTCATCATGAATTACATAAATGTGAAAGAAAAACCATATTTACACTACCACCTTACAACCCATACAACCAAACACAAATAAAGCAATCAAGGTGCACAATTCTACGTTTGTGGATGCCTTTATCATTATAGTATGAGCCACGCATAAATATAAGATTGTCTTCTTCACACGTGTACTTACTTCCAAATACCTATTTTAATCATAATTCACATATAAGCGCATATACCACATTGCACATCTTAAAACACTTCAATATAACACACAAAGGATGCTCCATCAAAGAAATACTTACTTATATAAAGATAAAATCAAAACGACATAAAAGAATGAAAGTCTCGCAACACCTCCAAAATACAAAAATATCCAAAAGAAATAATCAATAGCATCGTGACGAGGTAAAAGACGGAATAAACTTATGCTGGGCCTCGCTTGGGTTTGACTTTGCCTCCGCAAGAATCACCCAACTCCGCGGGTCCAGCCCTACTATGCGCATCCGACAAACGATCAACTATCCTATCTCCTTCGGTTCCACAAGAGGCTCCTCTTATAGATCCTTATAACGCTTAAGTCCAGTTAGGAAAACGGTTCCCCAACGAGACTTATTACGGGTGGGAAAAAACATAGCTAAAATACTAAGAAAGTAATACATATCATATCCAATAATGGTAGGCAAAATAACTAAAATGACAACTTAACAAAATATGAGATATATAAGCTATGCAAAAATAGAGGGGAAGCATAGCAGTTATAGCATTAAACACTTAAGCCCTAAATGCATCATACAAGAATGGACACCTAGGTTATAAGTCTAGTGAGTGCCTCAAGCACTACTTCTCTATAAAACCTATGGCTCTGATACCAATCTGTCACACCCCGGCCAAGGCGAAACGCGAGTAGCGTAAACAGATATGGATATCATCTACAACACATGGTGGTCAAATAGAGATTGCCTAAAATGAAAACTAAAGTAAAAGCAAAGACACAAAGTGTCATAACAATACCCAAAACCTAATGGTGTCTTTATTAATGAGAAAGAGGTCTCGTCAATAAATGACATGCAAAACATAAACTAAACAATTCATGCAAACGCAGTATTCAAACAGAAAGCTTAAAGAACTCCTAACATTCCTACGCTCTTGCTAGCCACTTGCGCTCTATCTTAAGACATCAATTAAGCTCACCTGAAAATGATGCTTAAAACGTCAACATAATGTTGACCGAGAATCATAGGTTTACGACATACAACAATATCCTAAAATAAAAACTATTTCAATTAGCTGCTGCAATTACCAAAACAATTCATGACAACAATTAACAACAACGGGACGAACGTGCCCCCGTGCCCACGATCCACAATCATACCAAATTCATAGGTGCGCTACATGGCCTCATATTAGCTCACGCAGTCTTATCACCGCTAAACCTCATTTTGCATATTGGGATCCACAATACCAAACATATCATATCATAACACAACGGGACGGAACGTGCCCACGATCCAATACACATAACTACAGCAAGCTTAAAAACATTTTAACACGACAACAAGCATCATTCTCACCCCAAAATAACATGAGAAAAAGGGGCTATGAAACTCACCTGATGCTTTGCAGCTTCCACAAACACTAGCACAAATCTAAACAACAAAACAACACGTGTTACACGCTACTAAGCCTAAAAGCTTAAGCACATGTAACAATCATATGATGGATGTATAAGGTGTTCTATTAACCCCATGGGTCACCCCGACACCATACCCAACTTTAACCACTTCATTAACAAGTTTCACTAGTTAGTCACAATTTGTTCAAAACTGCAGAATTTTAACGTGACTTAACGTACTCAAAACCTCTACTTACTGACCTCCATAATTCATACCAAAAATCACATATGTTCATTTATGAGTATATTAACTACCTCATGATTCCCAAGAGCCATTTACATGCACAAGTACTCCTAAGAAAATCAAACTTCAAAACAGTCCTAATTCGGATCTGTTTGCACACTAAAAAGTTTGGACCTAAAAACCATACTTAGACTCCAAATCAGAAGCTCTCCTTTGGGGGATTTCTAATAGACACATAGAAATAAACTCATGTAGAAGGGATAAGCTAAATTCGAATTTTAAGTAGGGGTTTTATACCTCGTAATCTGACCTAAATCTGACCCGTATTTACTGCTTTGACAACTTTTCTTGCAACCAACGTTTGAATGACTTCCCGACCTTAAAAACCTTTGAGGTCGGATGTTATGGAAACTAGACTCTCTGAGCTACATCATAGACACCATAAACTTGACAAAAGCTATTATCATCATTGAGATAACAGCCGAACAACACAGTCCTAAATTCTGCCCTAATCTAAATCATGTTTTAACGCGATCTGAACCCTAACGAATACACTCATATGATCTTAATTAAACCCTAATCATTGCAATATGATTAAACATCATTAATTTACAGATTTTATAAAACCCTAATTCCATCATAATAATTATTACATGTTTTTAATGATAATTAACTTCAAAGGATTATAGTATATACCTTAAATCTTCAAATCTTGAACACAAAAATCACCAAACATGAAAAAAAATATTTTTCTTCTTCCTCCTTTGTTACAAGGGGGAGAAGGGTTTTTGGTATTTATAAGGTTACAAAAAGGTTTAGGATAGATATATTTTACCAATTTTAATTAGAGTAAGATTTGTTTTCTTTTTTTTTCCTTAAAACCGGCCGATTGGCCTTATTTATATTTATATTTATTTTTTTTATTTTTTAATTAATTACTTAATTATTAACATTACCTTAATTTTCTACAAAAACCTAAGCTTATTTACGCATACCTTTTTGCGTAAACGCAATTTACTAGTCTTTTTAAAAATAATTAACTTTTTATTTTTATTAAACCTAACATTCTAAAAATAGAAATTTTATTTATTTTATATCCTTACCACTAAAACTTAATATCATCCTAATATTACTAACACATAAATACATATACATATAATTACTTACACAATTAACGCGAAACCGCTTCAATCACCGAAATCATTTCCTTGTCACCAAAAGTGAACGAAATGAACTCCACAAAATCCAACACAAATCCAATCCCAATGAGACGATCACGCTCAATGGATTGATTACCAAATCTCACATATCCTACATAAACACATATATAACATATATAACATATATTAACACAAATAACACATAACCCATACATTGAAACAGATACATAAGTCAACACTAACGGGTTGACTAAGCCTTGCTCAAGTCATGGTTGTCACACCTATGAGCAAGGCTTTCAGAGCTAAAGCTGAAAGAGAGATTAGAGGAGATCATGTTTTGTAGTATTCTATGCTTAGAGACTATGTTGTTGAGTTGCAGTCAACAAACCCTAATACCACTATCAAGATTGTAGTTGAAAGGAATACTGATCCTTCTTTGCCTACTTGGGTGTTTCAGAGAATATACATTTGTTTGGGAGCATTAAAACTGGGTTTTAGAGCCTGTAGAAGAGATCTGCTAGGCTTAGATGGTGCTTTCATGAAGGGGCCATTTCCAGGCCAAGTATTGGTAGTGGTTGGACTGGATTCAAACAATGGAATTTACCCATTGGTCTTATGCGTTGGTTGAAGCTGAAAGTAAGAGTTTATGGTGTTGGTTCTTGCAGTGTTTGGGTGATGACATAGATCTGCATCCCAATTTAAATTTCACATTCATCAGTGATAGACAAAAGGTTAGTATTATGCTTGACTAGTTGAATTCTTAATTACTGAATTATATGAATTTGTAACTGATTAATGAATTGGTTCATGCAGGGTATCATTCCAGCCATTAAAACTGTTTACCCAAGTGCAGAACACAGATATTGCTTGTGACACATACATGAAAACATGAAGCATGGATGGTGTGGACAAGCATACAAGGATTTGTTGTGGAGAGCTGCATCTGCTACAAATGTTAGGGATTTTGAAAAGTGTATGTTGGAACTTAAGACGATGAATCCTAAGGCACATGAATGGTTGAACAAGATACCAGCAGAACATTGGGCTAGATCTCATTTTTCAGGTAACACATAAATGCTGGGACTAACCGTGTAATTTTCTTAATGCCATCACAGTTTTTACTGCTTTCATATTTATGAGTATTAGGTATAGTTGTATAGCATTAAATGATATTGTATTTTTTGATTTGTAGGTAGAGCCAAATCTGATTTATTGCTCAACAACATCTGTGAGGTCTTTAATGGTAAAATAGTTGGAGGTAGGGACAAGCCAGTGATCACACTTTTAGAGTACATCAGGGAGTATTGCATGAAGAGAATTGTGAATGTACAAGGTGTGATTGATAAATGTACTGGTCCTTTGACCCCTACTGCAACCAGAATCATGGAATCCATCAAGAAAGAAGCTCATTTGATGAAGGTGCAATGGAATGGAGCAAATAAGTATCAAGTTTCAGGTTCACTTGGTGATCAGTGTGTTGTGGATGTAGTGAGTATGACATGTTCATGTAGGAAATGGGAATTGACAGGGATTCCTTGTAAGCATGTTGTTGCAGCTTGTTAGAATATGACTCTGAAATGGGTAAATCCTTGTTATTGGTTGAGTACATGGAAGGAAACATACTCTCACAAGATACAACCAATTTGTGGGACCAAGTACTGGGAGAAGTCCACATGTCCAACAACACTTTTGCCACCCAAGCATCATGTCTAGGTAGGCCGACCAAGGAAGAAAAGAAAGAGGTCCAAACATGAGGATGAACCATTTGTGAAAGATGGTAAACTGAGCAGGAAAGGAAGAACCATTACATGTCAATCATGCGGAAACACTGGACACAATAAGGCAACATGCAAAGGACAAGGTCGAAAGGCAACAACAGGTAGTTATTTTAGCTTCAAGCTATAAGTGTGTCTTTGATCTAAACATCATCGAACAGGTTATGAGGAATTTTTTTTAGTGTAGGTGGCAACAATGCAGAAGCCAATGGTAGTGCATCTGGGCAAGCATAACAAACAAAACTTGCAGTTGGTCAAGATGGTTCAGGTAGATCAGGTGCTGTGTGTATTGGTTTGTTGCTGGTGGTGGTGAGGGGTGCATGTGTTGCCAGTCAAGGTTCATCCATAGTAGAGGACAAGAGAATAGTACAAAACAGGAAGAATTAGTCCACAAAAAAAAGAAACTCCCACTCCAACCTGCAAGGCAACCTTCTACAGTTCTCAAGTCCAGTGAGTGAAACAAGGAATGAAGATGGAAAAGAAATGGGTGATGGTGTACCAACACAGTCAAGTGCAGCAGGTGGTGTAAGTGAATGGTCTTTTCTGTAATTCCAAAAGCTAATCTATTTTAGGAGAGTGCATGTCTGTAATTCAAGTCCATATAAGTGACAAACATCAAAGTCCACATCTGTGGCAACTGTCTAAGTCCTTTTAGAGGCAAACAAAAATGTACACTTTAGGTCGGCAAATAGATAATTGCACTTGTTGAGGACTGGTTTTAAGCTGTTTGTGACCTATTTAACTTATTTTTGGTAAAAACTAGTATGCTTCATGACAGGTTTATACACAGTTGGTCCATGATGTGGAAACCAGTTTTGCCCGTTTGCAAAACCATATAAGTAGCATGAGAGGTTATACACAGCTTCATGTGGAAACCAGGTTTGCCCATTTGGTCCCTATATAATAGTAAATGTTGTTTGTTACACGTGTGACTTCGATAAGTCAAAGTCATAATTTAGTTGCAAAAAGCATGTCAGTATCACAAGAGTTTATACATACTTGGTCCTTGATGTTATAAATGGGTTTACCCATTTGGTCCCTATTTAACAGTGATTGTTGTTTGTTACACGTGTATCCAGATGATGAATGATGTCCGTATTTGTTTTCTAAGTTGTTTTTTGTTCAGTAAGTTTTGTTTGTTTTTTATGTTGGTGTTTGTTTTTTATACAACAATTTAAAGAAAGATATTTGAGTTAGTAAGACATGACAAAGTCAATAATAATATTTGCTAACATTCAGACTAAAGCATAGAAACTATGTAGACCCCCCATTCCTTATGGAATTACTTTGACCATATTTTTTCTTTTGTAATGTTAAGGATATGATGAGTTGATTGCTTAGGAAAAAAGACAGAAACATTATGAAGTATCAAAGCCGCTCCTACGGTAAACGCCTTTGCAAACCTCTCCTCTGTAAGCACTTTGTAATGAATAGTACCGGAGATTGTAGAGTGTTAGTGATCAAGATATTTAGTGAGAGAAATAAAGTTTTTAGAGAGAGAGAAAAGACTGAAAAATTTTACGCAAAGAAGAATATTTTTCTGCTGGGAATGGATCAGTATTTATAGATAGGAAATTCCAACGGTAACTGGGGGTGGTCCTGGTAGTCCCAGATATATCTGGGGGCCGCCCCTAGACTCTGCTCCTGTTTTTGTCTTTTTGTGATAAAGGTTGTATCTGGTATGGAACCCTCCATTTTGGAGAGAAAATTTGAATTTCAAATTTTAAGTTTTAAATAAAACTTTTCTTCTAATTAGAAAATATTTTGTATATGTATTTTGAGAAAATACATTTGTAGGATAAAAGTGATGGTTAAGAGAAAAATATTTTCTTGCTCACTAATCATGCTTAATGATTTGTTTGTTCATACCTTAAGTGACCAATAATCTTAGAAATGGAATTTTACAATTAATAATTTGTAAATATTTTTTTTATCGTAAACGTTTTTATATTATGTTATTATCAAAAGGTTGAGAGGTCGAAAAATATGAATAACGTTTTTAGACATTATTTGTATTAACAGACTTGATTTTTAAGAAAATTTCACCAATGGCTGAAGAAATCCTGGAAATGTTACGCGTTTGTGTTGCCAAAAAAAGGTGAGTAGCTTGGTTTGGTAAAATGATGAAATTAGGAAACATGTAGAAAAGCTTGCTGATGGTTGGAGAACAACGGGTTCCTATTTTGTCGAAAAGGCAGTGAACAAATATGCAGATGATGAATGATGTGGGTGTTTGTTTTGTACGTTGTTGTTTGTTCCGTAAGTTGTATAAAAGTTAGATGTTTAACTTTTAGTAGACCGCTAGATCTTGTTATGTCATGTGTATCCAGATGATGAATGATGTCCGTGTTTGTTTTCTAATTTGTTTTTTGTTTAGTAAGTTTTGTTTGTTTTTGATGTTGGTGTTTGTTTTCTTATACAACAGATATTTGAGTTAGTAAGACATGAAAAAGTCAACAAATACTCTCTGCAACATTCAGAACAGAGCATAGAAATTATGCAGACCCACCATCCTTATGAAATACTTTAACCATATTTTTCTTTGTAATGTTAAGATAATGATGATTTGATTGCTTAGGAGAAAAGACGGAAACATTATGAAGTATCAAAGCCGCTCCAATGGTAAACGCCTTTGCTAACCTCTCCTTTATAAGCACTTTGTAATGAATAGTACCAGAGATTATACCAGAAAGGTCTTTGAGTGTTACTGTGAGATCGCCCAGCGCATTCGGAGTACAAGACTTGATAACTGCAACAATTTTCTCAAGTTTTCCATTCTTGAGAAATTTCTTAACATCTCCAAAACAACCCATCACGATCCCTCCATCAACATTCACATAGTGAATCGCGCTAAGCCTTGGCGCACACGTAAAATCGTCATCCTCACCTACATTCTCAATAACTTTTCTAATATACTCTTGTGTATACATTATGGATTCCTACTCACCTTCCCGTGTATCAATTAGATTACGGAGCTTAGCCGTTTGAACAATACCAGCAGGACTAGGTAATATCCTAATGGGCTTCACAACACAATTATCAACTTAATTATTTTGAGATGAAAACAGTGTTTGGGTGGTGGTGGTGGTTATCTTAGGGACTATGTGAGGATTGTTACTGGGACGGACGACGGGGGTAAGTCAAAGATCAGAATCGTCTATATCAAAGGCTTGTTCACATTCAGCATAAGTATTAACTTGATGGTTTTGAGCTGAAATCAAGGTTTGGGTGGTGGTGATCTTAGGGACTATGTGAGGGTTGTTGGGGGGATGGACGATGGGGGTTAGTGGAAGATCGGAATCGTCTATATCAAGGCCTTCTTCCCATTCATGATTTAGTGGTGAATTTATGTTTTAGTGGATGACTGCGATACGGCTTTAATTTGTCAACAGATTAGACTCGTCTTAAATAGGGTGTAATGTAAACTATGTTTGACTTTTTTGCACCCATATTCACTTGTACTGTTTAATAAACTGAATAGGTTTATCTATGAAATTGGTCCCTGACATTTATGGTTTTCAACTGCACAACAAGGTATACTGCTTTTATCTATGAATTTGATCCCTAACGTTTAAGGTTTTCAACTGCAATAGTACACCTTCTATATTTAGCCCTTTTCTGTTTACCCGCCTTTTATACAACCGTTCACCTAAATAGAGAAAAACCCAACACTAAATCACATGCCATTTTCATATAAATATTTACAATTTCACTTGCTTTCCAGATAATTGTAAAAAAACTAACGATAGCATAACATCTTCACATGGCTAACAATGAAACTTACACCTGTTTACCAAGTGAAGTATGTTTATCAGACTCTATGAGTGAGTTGCTAATACCAACTGATGAGTCCAAAAATGAAAAAGGGAAAAAGGTGTAGAGAAGAATTCAAATGGAAAAGATCCTTGTTTGAGATTTACTTTACTTTCGGTATTAATGCCTTTGATTTAGACAAAGGGATTGACATAATGAAAGACAAGGTTAGCCAGTAAAACGTGTTTGAAGAAGAGGTGCCTTTGAACAACAACATAGGAAAACAAATTGGTGATTTTATAGACATGCCTAGTGAAGCAGTGAAACAAAGGATGGATGCTAATGTGCTTAAGAAAGGTAACCTTGAATTTCTGGTTTGTAAAGAGGTTGCAAACCCTGGTGTTAATGAACTAGTGGATAAAGGAAGACCACTAAAGAGGAAAAGGGTCTATGCTGAATAGATGGGTCATGCATTTACCGAAGACGACGAACGTCAATGCAAATAATGGGTCATTTATGAGCTATCTTCTATTACTAATGTTTTGCATCTTAAGTTACCCTTGTATGTATTTCTTGTAGTTCTTTGTTTATGTTTTGGATCGTCAAGTTATGCAACTTGTTTTCGTTATTTTGTGTCCAAGGTAACAACCCTGGTCAAACAGAGTAGTGGTCAAATAGTGTAATTTATATGAGATGCATCTGCTTCTTAATCCCTCGCAAAGAGAAGAACTATCAAATGAATTAACAAACCAAGAAGAACTTGCAGTCCTTCAAGTTGAGGTTGTTGATATGGAAGGTCGAATGCAGGAACTCATGGAAGAATTGAAGAAAAGTCAAAAATGATTTCTTTTGGAAGTCAACTGCGATAGTGTTTGGGGTTGTGGCTTCGTTTTTGTTTGTTATGAATTAATTAGTTTGGATTTATTTTGTCTAATCAATTGTATGAATTATCCATGATCAGTTGTTTTTCTTGGTGTCAGACGGTAACAACGTTGGTCAAACAGAGTAGTGGTCAAACACCGTATTGATCAAAGAGATTAGTGGTCAAACAGCTTGTTGAAGAATTACATTGTCTTTGCAATCAATTATACATTCATGAAAAAATTTAAAGAAACAAACATTTAACGATATATAAACCAAAATCTAAAAAGAACAACCCCACAAGCACGACCATCTCCCATTTACAGAGTTCTACAAAAATCAACCTCCTTATAGAGGGACCTGAAGGCGCAATTCCTTCTTCAGATTAATTACCTCAACGAAAACAGCCTTCTGAATACGCTTGAGATGCTCCGTCATCTTACAAGCCACCAAATTTACCGGCAAACATTCAAGCTCTTCTATTATCACACACCTATAATTTACACTTGCAAGCAACTGCCTCTGCCTCGTTAAGTTGGAAAGTTCATTTGTTTGCTGAGCTTCTCTTTGCGTCTGCATGAGTCCCTCTAGATGAACAAATCCATGAGCAACAACAATAGAAGGGGGGGTTAGGAAGTTAAGGTATGTATGTGTGTGTGTTTTGAATTTAAAGGGAGATATGTGAAGTGGATTTATATACAAGTGAATAACGTAATTACTTCATTGGAATGATAAATGTAAAATGCGGCTAAACTGTGACATCACATCATGCACTTATTACAAGGACCAAGCATGCAAGTAACGTGTAGAACATTCCTTTTGAATTTGGTGGGAAATAGAAAGCCAATAGAACGTATTGAGGGACCAACGGTGTAAGTAAAATAACACTAACAAAACCACTTGAAACTATTATCAACGGGCAACGGTCATAAAGTCAGGATTTCGTTTTTTTTGTTAAAAAAATAGAAACACACTCAAAATTAGAAAACCATTTCAAGAATATCTTCATCTTCTTTAATGGAAGTTAACTGCCATAGTGTTTGGGTAGTGGCTTCGTTTATGTTTGTTATGAATTACTTTAGTTGGGGTTTATCTAGTCTAATCAATTGTATGAATTATCCATGATCAGTTGTTGTTCTTAACGCCAAATGGTTATACAGATTATTTGGCTTTTGCTAAATCATACGATGACCCAATTGACTTTCACTAAATCATACCAGTAGACTTTATAAGTGAAACAAATTAACACATTCATCCATAATAATATGAACTAACAACCGAATATATTCATTCCATCAACCAATACAAAACCACATTCAGCTGCATAACCCATTACCTACTAAGAACTTCTAGCAAAAAAAGCAACATCCCTAAACATTCACATTGTACAGTAAACATAAAACCCAAAAACAACCCAGCTGATGATGAGAAATTTCAGCAACTTGCGTCGGTTTTCTTCAACCAAAGCAAGGATTTCTTCAAGCTCATTACGTGACCTCAACAACCCTGGGATAATCTGAACAGACCTTTGACACATTGGTGGATCATACCACCTGAGGAAGTTGACACAGGTTGGACTCTGAAAAGAGTCAAAAAAGGATGTGTAAATAAACAAACAAAATGATTTGTTACATATTTTTCGATCGGATCATACTTACAAGTGTAGGACAACCATAGAAACGACGACCTGGATTCCCAATCACCTCAACAAAAACAGCCTTCTGAATACGCTTGAGGTGCTCCCTCGTCTTATAGGCCACCAAATTTACTAACAAACATTCAAGCTCTTATATTATCGCACACCTATAATTTACACTTGTAAGCAACTGCCTCTGCCTCGTTAAGTTAGAAAGTTCATTTGCTTGCTGAGCTTTCCTTTGCGTCTGCATGAGTTCCTCCATATGAACAAATCCACAAGCAACATCAATAAAAAAAGAGGGGAAGAGAGGGGGGGGGGGGGTTAGGAAAGTGAAAGGGTTTAGCAAGTTAAGGTATGTATAGGTGTGTTTTGGATTTAAAGGGAGATATGCTAACTGGATTTATATATAAGTGAATTTTTGGAAGATTAAATTGGATTACAGGCGCAATTTACTTAATTGGAAATGGTAAAATGGTTAATGCGGCTATAACTGTGACACACTCATGCATCTTATTATGTAACACCCCCAAATTCTTGTTGGTTGCCCCCCCCCGTCCGGTTAGCAGCGGAAATAGTAACATTGGGTGCTACTTCATAGTCATACGCACTAAGTCACAGGAAAAAGACCTCAAAAGGAGTACGTTTATTTAAATTTCACATTCGTTTTATTAAAATCAGTGTTTAGAAGGATCCACATTATAATTGCAATAGAAATTTTTTTTCTTTTTTTTAATACAGTTTTGTCGAATGGTAGACAAGTTAATTAGCCTCAAAAACATTATCCCGCGCGACTCACATGTCCCAATGGCTCTCAATAGCAAATAATAACCTGAGAAAAATACATGCAAAACGTCACAATTCATTGTTGGTGAATTCATAGGTAGTAAGTTAACGCAGTGTTGAAATAAATTTAAGGAATATTTCAGTAGAAAAAGAAGCGTTACGATATTCCAAAGTTGTTATTTCTGAAATTCCAGTAGTGTTAATTAGCAAATCAAAAAGTAATTTGAAGTGGACACAAGATTAAGTAAGGGTGAGGACTAAGTACGTATTCGGAAGTCCAATCCAAGTAAGGTAGACAAGAGATATAAATTCACCAAGTCGTATTTATATATTATTGGCACTTAAGCTCATGACCCGAGCCATAAACTGTTTGTCTTGACCCTAAATAGGTAGAGTTTGCCAATAACAGCCTACCAATTCTGCTAATGTGAAATGCACAATGATCACTTGTGACATAAAATTCCGAGGGCGGGGGTGGGGATTGTTAGTCACGATAGCTCTATCCACAAACACTAGCGTCACTTATTAATAGCAATTGACGGTTTTGAATTTCGGACCTACTGGTGAACAGTAAAAATTACTGTTCACATCAGACCTTAGGTATATTTTTATCGATTTAATTGTCGTAAAACCCGTAAACGTCGTATTTTATTCGTTATAGCTCCGTTTTTAACGATTCTTTCGAGGACGTTCTCGTATTTGAAAGTTCTACATTTTTATGAGGTTTACAAAAATATAACTTTCTGTCATGAATAGTAACTTTTATAAAAATAGTTTTATAAAAGTATTAATTGTCGTAAACTCGCGAAATTCATAACTCGTTCGTTATTAATTGAAAAATTACGATTCTTATCATTTTGGAATCCTAAAAATATGTACTATTTGTTAAAAATATTAACCCTTGCTGTTTGTAATTTTTATAAAAATGTTTTTATAAAAATTTACTTACGACTTCGTTTATTAACGTATAACTCGTTTTTAACATAACTTTTTCGTTATTAATCCGTTTAACAAGTTTCTTACCTTTTCGGAATCGTCGTGAAATGTATTATCTCATAAAAATATAAAATGGACATGTTAAATGTCGAATTTTGGACAGAATGTTTAGTTGATTTTGTTAAGTCTATATATATCTTTGTTTTCATACTTTTCCACTTTAACATATAAACTATAAGTGTACAAGTGTATTTCTTCCAACATAACTTTATTTTAGTGTTCTAATAACATGATTAAAAGTCCATAATAAATCTTAACTTGACTTATGTATTTCTTTAACTTGAAACATATTAAGAAACTATAAAAACCCTAATTATCCCATAATCATGTTTACACCAAATCAACATGATACAATATTTTATCATTATTTTTAACATGATATATGTAATATCACAACATATATAAAAGTAATCCATATGATTATTTCAAGTTTAAATCTCATTTTCATGATAAAATCCTAAATGGTGATATAAGCTAAATAGAATAATCATATGCATAAAAATGAAAGTTATAAAAACATAAAGAGTTTAAATAGACCTTATGAGGTATGATGATGATGAGAAACAAATGCTAAACCCGTGTTTAGCCTTAAAATACAAGCTTGCACTTAAGAAAACCCTTATTTTCTTAACAAAACCCTAATCTTGATTTCTTGCTTCAATACTTGTAAATAATTAATCAAGGCTTCAAAATACTTTGAGGTATCTTAGATATGATATGAGAGTGTATGTAAATAGGTTATAAAAATTTTGTATGGATTGTTTGAGATGGCTTATTGAGCCGTGAGCTCTATAGAAGAAAAAGGGAGAGTTTGTGAATTTTCTCTAAGTGTTTATACATGAAAGTGCTAGTTCTCTTATGTATAGATTGCAAGTATGGTGCAAGGTATGGTCTAGGAGTCAAAGTAAGGTGCAAGGGATGGTATTTAGTCTTAGGTATGGCCCTAGTATGGTCTTGGTCAAGGTATGGTAAGTATGGTGTGCCATAAATGAAGTATGGTGTGAAATTTGACCAAGATGCAAGTATAATGTCATTTTTCATGTATATATTTGAATATGATGTATGATTTTCGGCAAAAGTAAGATATACATGATATATTTATGTAATTTTTATGTATTGGGTATAAAAGTGGGTATTTGTTGAAGCGTAGAAAAGTTTTCGTGGTTCCGGGAGTGCCTAAACGCAATTTATCGCGAAACGTATACACTTAACGTATCCGATAAAAATAAAATGAACAAAGTTAATAATTATTCTCAAAATAATTATATAACCCTTGATTGATGTAAACATTTAATTGTTTGATGTCCGTTTACGCTAAACGATAATTTTTAACTTACGCGATTTAACTATTAAAAATAAAAGTAACCGCGTACGAGAAAGAAAAATAAATAATTAGTAAAATAGATGACGTCGTAAAAGACCTGAAAATACGGAAATGTTACAGTCTCCTCCGGTTAGAAGAGCCTTGTCCTCAAGGCTCAAGTTGCGGCACTTGAGGAAAGTACGGGTTCAGAGAAGAGATGCGGGAATTTCTTCCGGATTTGTGTTGATGAAGAGGTGTAGATAATTATTATTATTATTATTATTATTATTTTTTTTTTACTATGAACAGTGCCCCCAACGGTCGGTGAACAGTAACCCCCCCCCCAACGGTTACTTTTTCCCTTTAAATACAAAATTTTCTCCTCATTTCCTCCATACAACACTTAATCTTTCACTTACATTTTCTCTTATCCAATCCTCAAAAATGTTGCACATCATTACGATCTTGTCGATGGCGACCGCTATAGCACTCGGCATTTATCTTGCCTACTTCCCATACGAAGAAGGATCTCAGTATTTGGCAATGGTTCTAGCGGTTCTCATGCCGGTTATTATCCTTGCTATTGGCGTGGATCTATGCTTGAAGGACTAGATACTATGGTTAGGGGAGCGTTGTAATAAAACTTGTATTTCCTTTATGTTCTTATGTAATCTTATTTCTAAGATAATAAATGGATGTTGTGGCAATAAATCTTTTTGTTACTTTATTTATGCCTTTCGATAATTTCGTTACCACGCTTGGTAACTCGTTTGCATTTCCCTTTTAAATTGATTTAACTTGGGTGTTTGTTTAATATTTATTGTTGCGACAAAGGCTCGGCTCCTAGTGGGTTTATTTGTTCCCTTCAGCTTATCGTGTCAGTTGTAACCCTTTTTTTTCTTTTTTCTTTTTTTTTTTGTTTTTTTTTTGTTTTTTTTTTGGTTTTTTTTGGTTTTTTTTTGACGACTTTATATAGTAAGGTGGAGTGAAGGTCTGCTTAGTTGTTATGGTTACTAATTCAATTTCCTAAAGTAAACGCGTCTTATGAATACTCACACAAAACTTGATGCAAATAGAAAATTGTTTCTTGACAAATGCGATGCTCATTTTTGTCATAACAGTGATGTGAGAAATAGTTTTATAACGAAATGAAATAGTCAATAAAGTAAACGTGAAAATGCTTATAAGGTATTAACCAAATGGTTTATAAGATGACATCAGGGTTGTTTATAAAGCGGTAGATGGTAGTAAGTATAAAGAATATCCGAACAAATGCAGAAGCAGTCAAAGAAAATGAACGTAAAGAATTATCCCATCAACAAAATGGACGTAAAGAGTCGTGTTCTAAAGGTAGGTGCTCCAAGGTGACACGTATGAGGTGACAAGTTAATTGTCGTACTCCCATCAACTGGAAGACTTCAAAACGATGGATTACGAAACAACATATGCGATTCAAAAGCATAAGGAGAGGGTTTCAAACTCGGAGTTGAATGGTAAAATAACTAGTGGGATTTACAAACTATGCCGAATTTCGATATCATCAAAAGGGAATAAAGTAAAGTCGCGTAAATGATCGAAGTTAATCGTAAGAGATCAAGAAGAAATTAGCCCATATGTATATGTATCCTTATATAATACCAGTATCAACGCTCAAGGGAGTAAATGAGAAATCAGGAAGTACACGAAAATCAGAGTGATCAATATTTATATAACGGACCGATATAAGGTAAATAGTAAGACGTCATAAGATAGACGTAAGAGAGCGAAATCATAGCCAAGTATTAAATACTCGGTACCCATGTAATAGAAGTAGAGATACAAAAGAGAGCATATAAGGAATCAGGGAGCATGCGCGCGCGGATATCGGATAAAACAAGGAGAGACTCTAAATTTTGAAAAACATGGTCATAGTCTAGGTTTTGAAAACGACCTAGTTCTCTATGACCTGAGCTCTGATACCAATCTGTCACACCCCCAAAATTCGGATCGCAACGGAATGGTAACATTGGGGTGCGACTTCAAGTCACAAGGTACAAGTTACAGAAAATGACTCTAAGTGAGACGTTTTGAAAG
>BQNB010049673.1:35035-41922 GCA_026074375.1 Tanacetum coccineum | reverse complement strand
GTGTGTGTGTGTGTGTGTGTGTGTGTGTGTGTGTGTGTGTGTGTGTGTGTGTGTGTGTGATTCATTCAATTATAGGTAGATCCAAATCATAACTTTATTTCTAACAAAATTTTGAACTGAAAACAGGATTCAAAAAATAAAGATGGCGTTGAAAGTATATTGTGGTCTAATGTCACAACCATCTAGTGTTGTTCTCCTCTTCTGCAAGTAATTTTACTACATTTTATTTCCTTCACTTTCATCGTAAAAGGCTTACGTGTGAATATTAGAACAAAATTCAGTAAAATAACACACTTGGAGTTCAGTTACTTAGATGAGACATGAAATACATGGTTTAAACTTTTAGTTTTAATAGGTTGCTGCTAAAAGATATTTGTGATACATGTAGAATCTATGTTTCTTATAGTATATCTTTTTGGATGTTATTTGAAGGATAAATGGGATAGAATTTGAGGAAATACAAATAGATGTTATCGATAACAAGCACTTGACCCCTAAATACAAAGGTATGTTTGAGAACAGCTGCATTGATATTTGTATAGAATTGTGCTTATGGAATTGAAAACTTATAAGATGTGAATAAAAAAGAATTCTTTTTTTAATGCAGAAATAAATCTAATGTGTCAACTTCCAGCAATAGTTAATGGAGGATTTAAGCTGTTTGAGAGGTTCATTCTTTGACTTCCTTTGTTTCCAAGTTTAAATTAAGCACAATTCTAACATATTTATTGTTAATTTTGTGTATGTGTGTGTGTGCGGTCGTGGGGGTGATTTGCGGGACAACTTGGCGAGCTAGTAACCCGAACCGATGAACCACAAACCAGTTACATGTCGTTGCCTTGATTTGAGGTGAACTCCTTTTCCTCTTCTTCCGGACCGGACCCTTCCATGTGAGAAGCAGGAAGTCGAGTTATTGATGAATGAGAATCTAATGTCTTATTAAACCTTTAGGAGCGATCTGTTCATCCAACTTGTAATTTCATAAGAGAAGAGAAGTACTGGTTGAAGGATTAGCAGAAATCTGTATGTGCTGAGAAGTCTTTTTATTATTTATTAAAAGAAAAAGATTCTGCTCCGTTTGATTGTCCGCAGTCTTTTTTGGAAGATTATATGTATTCTCGAAAGATGATTGGAAGTCTTGCCCGTTGGCCTGTAGACTTGACGTGGGGGAGCTTTTCCTCGTTGACCTTGTGAAGATTTTTTCCTATAGGCATTAAAGTTAGGAGCTGACGGCTACTGCTTGGACTTCTCTTTGTTGGCTGCATCAGTTGTACTGCTATCATCTCCGGGGAGTCAGATGATTGTTTGGACTGGTTCTTTTGAGGGAGGCCTATCAATTGCATGCGTCCAAGCTTGATTGATTGATTCTTTTAAAACTAGCTTCTGTAATCAATCTCGCCATTAGCAATTTCATCATTATAATGGAAACTCAATTCTGTAGATTAAAGCCCTTTTTTAAAAAAGTCCTCTAACTAGATCAGCTAAGTAGGTAGCTTCGCTCAATTAATTCTATAACTCGCCATATCAAGGTAACGATTATATAGCCAAAGGGAACACGCCGCGCCTAAAATCATCCCAAGCGCTGCTAATGTGGCTACTAAGCTATTTCTTTGGAAAGCTCCTACTAAGATGAGAAATTCCTTGATAAAGCTGCTAGTACCAGGTAAACTCATATTGGCCAAAGTGAAAAAGAAGAAAATGGTAGAGAAATTCGGCATGGTGCTCACTAAACCTCCATAATATCTAACAAGTCGAGTCTTATGTCGGTCATACAGAACACCAACACATAGAAAAAGGGCTAAAGAAACCAGTCCATGACTTAACATCAGTAGAATGCTACCTCCAATTCCCTGTATGTTCAGACTAAACATACCAATAGTCACCAGATTTATATGAGCTACTGAGGAGTAAGCAATGATCTTCTTAAGATCGATCTATCTTAAAGTGGTCAAGGAAGTATATATTATAAGGATCCACACGAAGCGATCCACACGTACCCTCATAGCGGTGGTTTACACGTTGTTCATGCCTCCATCCCTCTCGTACTGGTGGTCAATATGAGGTGTTCCCTACTAGAGGTCCATTGTCCCTCTCGCCTCTCTTGTGCCACTCTTTGTCCTGTGGGTGCGCCTCTTTCCCTGCCTGAGTCAAGGGAGACTTTCTATCCTTCATTTTATGATTGACCGGTTTGGCGACACAAGCCAAAAGGACCCCCAACCCCCAACTAACACTTTGACTAGATGTTGAAACCTTAAGCTCAGCCATGCCACCGCACCCGTAAATATTTAGTACAACCTTTCCTTTCCGACTACTAATACCTAGCCCTAGCCGATTTGTACTAGGATTGGGAACGAACACTCTTCAGACTTTGATTTTCACTTTGTCCTAATTGAAAGTCAACTAAAATAAATCCTTTAATAACAAGTGTATAAGAAAAAATTCTATTACTAATGCTAAGGTGTAGCTGATAAGCTTTATCGCTCGGGCTTTCCTACTGAACTCGGGTTGGCGAGAGGAAGTTTTTGAGCTTTCCTTCCCTTGAGCCTAAGACAAAATGGATTGAATAAGACTTAGAAAGCTAACCTGTTGATCACAAGAAGACTAGAAGCGATAGTGGATCCCAGAATTTTCCAGAACTATTCTTCTTCTCCGCTGTTAGGACCCCAGCCACATGCAGATAGACCCGAGCCCTAGCTGTTTTAGATGTTGATCCGGAAACATGAATGGTAGAAGATAATAATAAGAGGGTTCTGCTGAAAAACATAATAGGCTAGTGCATCTCGCTTTGCTCTTCAAGCTCTGCCCCTCTTACTAGAAATATAACCTGGGGATTTCCCTAATTAGTATCAGGTGTCTTTACCCTGTAATAAATCGGTACTATCTTTAGACTATACACAGCTATGAGAGGTTAAAGGAAACACTAATCCTAGTAACATACAGCTGAGACCAGCATAGAATAGAGCTTCATAGCGATCGTACTCCTCCCTGAGAAGCACTCTCTGCTATGATGAATATCTTTATAATACTCTATTCCTTGGGATTTACTAAAGTGCCATTACCCTAGTCTAAAGAAGACTTTAGAATCCCCTCTAGCATACTAACTAGAGACAGACATATGTTATTACTTGAAATTAAGGTGAAGACTCTTTCCCTTAATCCATCTATGAATATACTTTTTTCGCCAATAAACCCTCTACTGGGTGGGCTACTCCAATAATGACTTTTTTTCTGGGTTCTTTCATAACATAAAGTCATCTAAACAACAGCTTTTAGCTTGCTTCTTGATTGTGGTGATCCCCTTCTTCTGTTCTTGACTCGTACCTGAAGCTAAGCCGGACTCAATGAGGCTTCAAAGCCAGATCTTCGTCTTTCATATAGAAAGGAGACCTCTCCTTCTCAGGTCCTCCCATTTTTTGCTTAAATCCGGCCGTCAACTTCTTCAACTACTGATGTCGCTGACCTATATGGTGTGCTTTTCGTTCTTTTTGCTTCGAGCGCCCTTTCCCATTCTCCGCACTCAAGTTGCTGTCTTTCCTATGGCTTGGACCCTTTCCGTGCCTCTGAGGAAAGATTCTCGCTACTCAAGAAATTAAGTAAGTGAAGTTATCCTATCAGCTTAAAAATGGATTTCTCAGGTCGACCTTTCTTTAGGTTAAGTGGCGTGTAGCTAATCTAGCTAATATTTCATATCGGGGGACAACTCTTTCTCTGCTTCTTCTCGTGCACTCGTTAAAGCAAACTCATAGCCGAGTTGGTGAATAAGCCTACAAGTGGTAACCACTCTGTATCCGTTATCTCTTTTGAAGAAGCTGCTGAGCTAGATGCGGTGCTTTCAAAATCCCGTGACTCTCAGTCATCTATCTTCTTTTCACCTGAAAATATTAGATTGAGGGAAGGCTTTCCTTCTTTGTTGACTTCAACTGATACCGACCGATAGCCCAATCTTTTAGTCTCGGCGAGGAGGAGGCTTTGTCGTCCGACTCCTCATTTTGGATGATTAAGTGAAATAAAGTCGATTTTGATCCCTATAATCGCAGCATCATGACTCGTTATGAAGCCACACGGGCTAGAGTTCATCACATCAATTATTGGGCACGTGGTGAAGTGAACTCTAGTTGTGCTGAGTTGCGATTCCCGCCGTCAATCGAACCTTGCCAATTAGCTTCTGGAGATCGGTTCTCACTACCATTTTTTTTTTGTTTTTTTGTTTTTTTTTTTTTCTTTCTTGTCTAAGTGGGAATTCTTCTAAGAAAGCCCCTTCTTCTAGTCTTTATCTTGAATCTTTCTTATTGTCTTTCCCTTTCATCTTGATATAAACTCTGACATTAACAAAGCATCGGGCGGGGAAGCTTTCAATATTATGATGAAAGAGACTATCGGAGAAGGTCCCACTCTGCTTGCGTTCCGCTAGCTGACGACGAGTGGAACGCATTGCACCTGTTCGCGGTTGGTGTTATATATAGAAGTTCTTGGTTGAGAGTATCGGGTCTTCAATTAGGGCTGATCTCCTCAACGCATCCGCTGTTCAATCATCTGCTGCTGATGGTCTTGTTGTCGCAGACGGTCTTCTGTTGGCAATTGAATCAACTCTTACTGCTCGAGTAGACGGTCTTCTTGGTGAGTGAATCATCTTCATCCTATAATAAATAAGGACATTTACACCACCTATTACGGGTCAGGTCCTAAAGCTATAGTGTAATTCCCTGTGACTATTGACAGGAGATCCTTCTATGCTTTCACCGATAATCACATCCAACTACATCCAGGAATCGCATCTGCCAGATGTGGTTTCGGGACCAGGCGTGTAACCTCGATAGCATGTGCCCTAGCCACCCAAGCCTATTAGTCGCTTAGATAAAGAAGGAAGCCCTTCGGGAGCTATTCTTTCCCTGATATTGGCAGGACTTACTAGCCCCTAGCTGTTTCAATGGTAGGAGCAGGGGATTGCAGAGGGATATCCGTGCTAAGAAGAAGGGACTGCAGCCCCAAGGTGTAGCATCAGTTCCAGACAACCGCTCAAGTTCAAGTAATTCAGTCCTAGGAAGAAAGGCTCGAAAGCCTAAAGCTATGATTTATACTTGCTCTCTCCCTGAAGTGGATATGGAAAAGCGGGCGCTAATGCAAGGAAAGGAGGTGTTGTTCGTCCACTTCTGCTCCAGCTGAGAAATTCCCTTGTAGTCAGAGGAAACTCAAACGTAAGCTAGAACCGGAGAAGAGAAGATACTTTAGGTTTAGTCCTATTGCCTGGAAGTAGAGGGGAGTTCACTCACACCCGGGGCTGCTTCATTCTCCTAAGCCTCAGAATAGACACCTTGCTGAAGCCCTAGGAGGGGAAGGAGTTAGTCTTCTAGTTTATCCCAGACTTATTGGAAATGGAAAGCCAGGGGAATGCTACCAACTCCCTTTACTCCCACGTTGGAAAGCATATGAACTTGACTGAACTGAATGACCAGCCCCGGGCCGGGGTAAAAGAAGAAGGGATAAGATAAGACAGTAGCACCCACCACTCTGTCAGTAGAAGGTTATCCAGTCGATCTTCGTAAGTAAGTAAGTAACACTTTCATCGATGATTCCTCTAATCCTCTAAAGGCTTAGAAGGGAGCTGAACCGTTTATATCTATGAAATTCTTTGGCAGAGGAGTGGCCTCACTTCGCTCGCCTCCCTTCCGGTCGCCTCAGCTTCTGAATCCAATCTTGAACGTTCAGTTAGGCATTCACAAATTCACTTCTCTTTCAAGTTCCAATAAGATTGTTATGCTCGTGGTGACTTCAATTCTCATTGCCCCTTCTAAATGGTTACAGGACTAGGGCCCTACTAGCCTCATCGGCCGATGTCTGCCGTCTCGCGATTCTTGCGTTTATGGACCGAAGGAAAATCACTCCAATCCTTCTTCAGGGCAACATGCTATATTATATGATATATCTTGGGAGTTGAAGGTCGCAGTCCCTTTCCCTCAGGCGAGTTCCTCACTGAACTTAAAAGAGGAAGGAGTCTTTGCGAATTCAGTAGCTATGCTATGTAATACATACCTGACTTATACCTTCGTGTGTCAATGGATCTTTCACATACTCCCTATTTATTATGTTTCCTTATTGGTCTCACTACCATACCAAACCCTCCCTCCGGTCGCCTCGTTCCCTTGCTTTTCCATTGCTTTGATCCTCTGTCTCTGAAACCTTCCTTAATTAAATTAAGTGGAGAATTCCTTCGTACTTGAGTGTCCCAATGAGCCCGTAGGCAAGGTCCTGACTATTTTCACGCATGACATGAGGTTGTCTACCTCACTAGTATTTGAACTGGAATGCCAGGCGGAGGAGTGTAACTGCCTTATCGCGCTATCCGACTTGTATGTGAAAAGCATTTCGTACTCGTAACTGATCCCTTCCTAGCGAAAGGTGTGCTCCAATGAAAAGTACACAACACTAGTAGTGCCCCTTTTGACGACCAAGTCACAATGGAAACAATGTATCTCTCTGGGGATGCGAAGAATATTTGAAAGCACTTTCGAACCATCACACGGATTCCAACCCAACTGCCCATGATATGGTAAGAACGGAATGGAAGGGAAAAAAAGTCTTCTATGCGCAGACGTGAAAGCTCTATCAATAGAACTAGCTTCTTTTTATTTAGAGAGGAACGATTCCCTCGTCTGAGAATCTTCATTCACGCACTATTCCTCCCCACTAAAAAAAGAGCGATTGAGAATCTCGAGAACCTAAACAAAAATGCAGAAGTGAGCGTACCCCGAGGCTCTCCTCTCTCCCTCTTTTTTAGCCAACACCATCAACCCCATTTTTCAGCTTGAATGGGTCAAAGCCAAAAATATGATTAATAGAAGGAAAGGAGATCAGAAAAATAGGCGGACGGCTTATAGTATAGGTCGGAT
>BQNB010049673.1:30035-32535 GCA_026074375.1 Tanacetum coccineum | reverse complement strand
TGGGGAAACCGCTAAAAAAAGATTGAACATGTGGGAGGATCCGAACGAATTCTGCTTTCATTTCCCACGTATGGAGCACTGAGTTACTTACGTTACGGTCTTCAGCAGGTAGGCTGCACGCGGCTAGGAAGGCTACGTCCCATGCGTCAGTTTGTGGATCGCGGTCTCACACACTAATCGCACTATGTGGAAGAGTTTTATGGGGGATTGTCCCTAAGTAAATTTGAGTTAAGCTTTGTTCTCTTGCAAAGCGGCGAGCTATAGCTATTTAGAAAAAGAAAAGATTTGAATTTGCAATGCACTATCCGGTCCAGCCCCAATCTCGATGAAAAAAGGAGAAGCAACTAAAGAAGGGTGACGAAGCTTCTTTGCATCCCATAGTGCTGTCGCACTAAGCGACTACCGTTCCAGAGTCGTACAACGAAGTGATTAGCATACCAGAGTGACGCAAGGCTCTAAGCTCGTACCTTATAAGTAAGCTCTTTATGCTCTCTCCGCTCGCTCCTTTTCGTAGCGTAGATCTTTCTTCTCTTAAGAGATTTTTCCTACGAAAACCATTCTTTTATGCGCATCGCTTTAGCGAAGGCAAAGCCAGTTTCTAATCTACTAACGTAAAGCAAGAGAGTAGGTCCAAAAGTATAAAAGAGGGTACTGGGGGAAGAAGGACCACTGCTTTGTTCCAGGGGTGAAGTAGCTGCTTCGAGTTGGACGTTCGTGACTAGTGCCTCGATATGCAGCCTTCACTTGGTCAACGGAACCCAGGATTTCTTGGATCTGCTGCTTCAACTCGGTCAAATGCAACTGCTGGTCTTGGTTCCTTTCGGGCGTGCAGGTGGATCCTATCTCCTTCTTTTGTTCTGGTTCCCGTGCGTGTAGGAGGTCTTTTTTTTTGCCATTTCTATTTTTGATGTGTGTCCTGCTCCGGCAAAAGGGGAAGGGAATCCAATTTGACAGTTACAGTAAGCAGCATAGCCCCTCCGAAGCTCTGTTTCGGCCATCTACGGGCAGGATTTCTGGTCCCTTGGAATTCTAGTTATCTAGATTTAGTAGAGCTTATACTTATATATGTGTGGATTTTTAAGGCTTCTATCTTGCTTTTGCTTATGACTCCTAGGCCCTTTATTCGACTTAAAACCATTTAGTCTCGCTGCTATTTGATTCTTTTTGAATCTAAAAAACTATCCATCCGACTTATATCGAAGCAGATTCCAAGATATTGCATGCAACATAAGCGTTGTGCCTTTCTTTGTAGGCCTCCACAGGGCTTTCCGAAGCTGAGCGAATGGTAGACAATCCGTTAACCTTAGTGAGGCTGGGTCCCCTGATTTATTAACTGACATCTTTCTTTACTTAACTTACTCTTTCTAACACTTACATCTCGGCGTTAGCTCAGCGGGTGACGAATCAGAGGGGTAATCTAATTTAAGACTCAGCGCTTGCCTCTCCTTCTTTGTATAGTATGTTCGTGTGTTTGGGCGACTGAACGCCGTGTGGTTAGCTGAACAGACAATTTGAGTATCCTAGCAGCTACAGCAGCAGAGAGAAGTCTCTGTTCACGTATTCGCCTTAGGTTTAGGTAGTTAGATGCCGTCGAATTTGCATTCCCATTCAATGAAGGTTTGACGCAGCAGGCGTGATTAGCTTGCCTAACCTGACCATCAGGAATAGCGAGACCGCTGGCCTGGGGAACTACGAACTACTAGTTTAGCCTATCTGGCCTAACTAGCTTGTTAAAACAACCTGATCGGGACCTCTACCACTCTTGTAGATCACTGAACTATGCGCCTATCTTCGCTTTTCGATCAGCCGTTGCTCCCCGTTCACTTAGCCTACGAACTCCGGCTCACTTCCAGCTTGGATCACTTCTGGCTCGCTTAGCCCTAGCTCGAAACAGCCAACTCACTTCGCCTACGCAACGAAGAGAAGTAGTTGACTTGCTTAGCTCGAACATGCCAACAGCATTCCGTTCACTTACGCAAGATTCACTCGTTTACTTGTTAGCTAGCGCTATTCCACATCTTAGCTTTCAGGGAAGCCCACGGAGCGGTTCTGAAAGAACGTAGTGGTGAACGAAGTTGACTTTGACTTATAGCATTTCTCCTTCTCTTAGCTGAAGGCTTATCCATGAATCCGGACTTGAAGAACTTGAGGGCATAGGATTCAATCCAGCCACAGGTTCTCCCTATGGCTACCTTCTCCCTATGGCTACCTTGTTGCGAACGAAAGACCGGATCTCTATTCTTCCAGCAATCTTCTTTTGATGATAAAAAAGAAAGAAGAGAAAGAACTGGGAGTTGGCGCCTACATAACTGCTTGCTTGCTTACCAAGCCATCCTGGCAAGCTCCTCCAGTTCGATTATGATTCTTGACTTGACTTATTATAAAAACAACTCACTATCCAAATGAAAGACGATCGATTATCTACCCAAGAAGATAGAGAGTCCCACATACGAGAAAAGGTCACAAATAGAGTTGAACCAAGTAACATTGCAAAGGCATA
>BQNB010049673.1:22535-27535 GCA_026074375.1 Tanacetum coccineum | reverse complement strand
TTAGAGTCGACTTTGAAAGGATCCTTCTCGAAAGAAAAAGAGGCGGGGACAGGATTCGAACCTGCAATCTTCAGATCATGAGCCTGATGAGTTGACCATTCCTCTACCCCGCTTCATCCATTCCCATTCCAAAAAGTCCTTCTTCGATCTGAAGGTGTGTTAAGCATATAGTCATTGTGGTTACAGACGGGTTCTGTTTCCGATTAGACTAAGAACCTTCCGTCTAAGAAACCTGCTTCACTTCTCCCCCCTGTCATGTATTGGCTCTCTCTTTCCGCTGATAGAGCAGTTTGCTAGTTTGCATTCCTCTATCTGAATCTCTAACACTAACAGGCGACAATCACCAACTTCATCACTGCCTTCTTGTGACACATCGATTGGGTTCCCACCCCAGCTCTGAGTTAACTATTTCAGAGCTCTATCCCTTTCTTTCTCCCAACGCCGTTTAGCCGGGTCTAGTTTTCCTCTCACCCGGAAGGTGGCTAACTCCTTGGTCTTACGAGCCGCTTACGCTAACTCAAGCAGGTACCGGGAGGGACATCTTAGGCAGTAGAATCGAGCGGTGCCGTTCAGCGACTACATACGAGTTTATGAATCAATGAAATTTCCTCTTCTATTGTAGCGATACGAACTCAGAAGCAATAGTAAAAGAAGCTATCATCTCCGGGGGGAGTCAGATGATTGTCTGGACTGGTTCTTTTGAGGGAGGCCTATAAATTGCACGGGTCCAAGCTTGATTGCACGGGTCCAAGCTTGATTGATTGATTCTTTTAAAACTAGCTCCTGTAATCAATCTCACCATTAGCATTTTCACCATTATAATGGAAACTCAATTCTGTGGATTAAAGCCCTTCTTTAAAGAAGTCCTCTAACTAGATCAGCTAAGTAGGTAGCTTCGCTCAATTGATTCTATAACTCACCATAGCAAGGTAAGCTGCTCTGTCTGAGTCGTTACTAACAACCGAGAAGCCAGTCTCTCAGCTGATAGCTCATCGGATCATGCAGCTCCTGATCTGGTCATAGAAAGAAGTCAGTCCGAACTCAAAGCCAGTGTCTGAGCCAGCTGTCCTTAGTAGACTGGAAGCCAGATAAGGAAGTCTGGTCTAGCTCTCGAAAGTGGAAGGCAGAAAAAGGATAGCTGAAAGTGGGGAAAGTCGGGCTACTCACATTGATTTACAACCAAAAATCCTATCTTGAAAATGACATCTTCGTGAAATAGAGAAAGCCGCCCCGTCTCCAACTGAGGTCTTCTCGCCCGCTGCCAGGAAGATTCGATCCCAACGACCGCCTCGCAAGACCTCTGTACTTTTTTATTGCCTTTCCTTATTTCAATTTAAGGAAATCCACTTCTTTACTAGAGAGAACTCGATTTGAAGCTTTCATTCCTCTTCGGGTGGTTTGGTTTATCTTTATTTAGCTATTGAGCAAAAAGAGTTCGCTACCTTTCTGCGTAAATCTTGTTTTCGGGGGAAAGGCTGGGTTCGTAAGCTGCAAGAAAGGAGAGAGAGGCACTCTTTTTGGAAGTCAGTGCTTGTATTTGGTCGTCCAGTTCTTCCTATGGACTAAGGGGAGGTTTGGGGCATTCTTCACTCCTTCCCTCCTATCTTTAGCTTTGAAGCCTACGTTAGCGTAGTGGTTAGCTCCTACTCTGATTGATAGTGGGGCACTACTGCTTCAAAGCCTACTGATTGATAATCAAGAGAAGAAAAGAAGATCGACTTATTCAACTACAGCCTTCCGTCGCTCGAACGAAGAAAAGAATTTCTCAGTTCGCCGGGAAGCAGAATGCTCTGTAATTGAAGCTGAAGATAAAGAGTCAGTCTCGGCTTTCTTCTGCCGAACCGAACGAAGACAGTTTCTCTCCCCTCTGTATCTATTGCACTGATCTCTTGTCTTTCTTCATTCAGGAAAGGTGAAAGAGAGGCAATTCTCATTGTTTTGGTGCCGCCTAAAGGTTCTGTTCTTGATTTGGTTGTAAAGAACCTAACTGAAACAATTTTCTTTGCTCTCAGAAACAGGAGCAATTAGTGCTAAATAGACAAGAACTAAGTAAATCTCCACTTACTTAACCGAGTGGAGTGGACAGACCAGGCTTTAGGGAAGGGTATAGAGGGGAAGTAGAAGTGCGGGCGGTAGGGTGGTCTACGATCAGAAGATCCTTGGAAGTGCGGCTGTATAGATGTCAGGCGGTTTGGTTTCGCCTCTCAAAACTCATTTGACTGAACTAGGGCGACCAGCCGCAGCAAGGGAAGAGAGGCTTGTTCCATGTTAGCAGCTCGTCTTGTTTTCGATTTTGCCGGTCTAAGAAATGTTCAGGTCTTTGTGTGCGTGACGCCTAGCTACAAACTCTATATGATTCAGCAGGTGCCACACAGCTTTATGCATCAGCGGCATATTCGCTCTAGACGAATCAAGATGTACCTCCGTGAAACCGTCTAAACTTCCAAGGATTGGAAGATCAAACCTCGAGTGTGTTAGGATTTTCTCTCCTTCAATCCAACACTCCAAGGGGCATCTCGTAAAGGCTAAGACCACTTATTTCGCATCAACAGAAAAAAGACTGGCATCTGTAAGAGCAAAAGACCAAGATGTGCTATCTAGAGCAATCCTTCCCGCATCTATAAATTCCTTCAAACCTTAAAACAATTCTATCACACACGGCGAATCGAGTATGGAATTAGAGCTCGGGTGGGGCATCAACCACAGCACAAGTTGCGGACCTATCGAGATGCTTCCTTGCAGAACCCAACAAGGGCTGTAACTCAATAGAGTGAGTGGGAACCCTTGTAAACGCGAGCAGGAGTTCTATTTTGAAAATACTATTTAATCCTGATCTCCCACATCTCTTACTCCCCGAGTTTGAGCATGGGAAGCTTAGCCAAAGTATTGTTCTGTGTATTCTCGAACTCCATTACTTCTAGATCAAAGTTTCTCAAAGCACATGCTCTGTAGGCTCTATGTAGTGATCACTGACTTGGATCTAGATCGTTGAAACTCAGGTTGTTTAGACATTTATCTAGGATAATATCAATGTTCATAAGTTATAAAACAAAGCGGAATAAGAACAAAGATATTCAACAAGGTTTACCATTCATACGTTTCCTCCAAGCCCCAATTCTAGACGATCAACTCTAGAACGGTTACAATCTAACAGGGATCAAAGATCCTTGGGGCTACACCAAAACACTAGACGTCTACATCTTTTTGTTTACACACACACACTTTTTTTTGGATATCTAAAACCTATGTCAATGATCTCTTTATATAGGGAGAGATCATGACTTACAGAGGAAACTAAATCAATAGATAAGGAAACTATTTAAATTACATTAAACCATATTAATATGTTTCCTAATCATTATCATGTAGAATATTTGACCAAATCTTCATATTTCTCCACCAGCTTGTAGAGTTTCATAATGACGACTTTGATCCTTTTGTTTCATTCTTTTATTCATTTTGTCTCATCAAATCTAGAATCCCAACAATCTTCCCGTATTTGATGATGACAAAACAAACAAAGTCGTGTATGAACTTCATCATAAAGCCAAAGCTTCCCCTAAAGTTGAGATGTAATCATCTCCCTGAATGAAACAAAAACTTCCAAGCTTCCTTTATATCATGTCACCACATATAATAAGCCACAAATCAATAAACCTGTAATCTTCTTCGCCTTTTTGTAATCATCCAATAGGGGTCTTTTGTAGATAAGCAAAATTTAAACACTTCCCCTCAAGTGGTGCATGTAGATGGTTAAACATTTAATCAATAAACTTCCCCTGAAACCTATATGTTTACCATCTCTTGAATCTTCAATTCTGTAGGCTTTATGTAATGATTACTGATGAAGAAAACTAAGTATAACCAACTTGATGTAGAAGTAGAACAACCCAAACTTGTGTCTTATGTCTTGTACTATCCACGTGACTCCAAACTTTTAAATAAATATGTAAAATATAAGTAGATCGCAACCTCTTGAAAATTATCCTCATCTTCTATGAGACACCAGACCAAAGTGATAGCAAATGTGAGCTTTGAGCACCATAAGAAAAATCACACACCTTTGCTAGATTTGTCAAGTCTTCGTCACATCGTTTCTAAGCATGAACAAGTTACCTCCAAATGTTGCAAGCTATTTGAGATATGATAAAACACAAACCCAAATAATTCCACTTCAAGTTCAAATAGATGATAATTAATCATCTTCGTAACCAATTGAACAAATAAAACAAGTCATTAAACTTTTAAGAACATGTAAAACCAAAAACAAAAATCCAAATAGTAAACACAACAATCAAACAAACTTGTGTTTCTGTTTTGTCCGACATCCTTTGTACCAGCCGAGAACCAATTTTCTTCTTTGTCCGATATCAGACATAACTAGCAGTGGAAACTGCTTTTCTCGGACAACTCAAGCAGTTGAAACACTTTTCTCGGACGATGCAAACAATATTAAAATCCTATACGCATCAGTACTTCTATTAGCAGCATAAATAACATCAAACAGTATTAACATCTTTCTTGTGCAAACAGTACGTACAGCCAAAACAACAATCTTTAATATTTAATATAATAAACGCAATTTTGATGTCAGTTTCGCATGTAAATCGTGTTTTCCAAATCAACTGAATCTTCTAAATCATTAACAATTTCTCGGCCTAAACTAATTATGTACTAACGGCCCATCCATATTTGATAGCAGCTGGCCCATTCGCTACACATACCAGCCCATATTATAAATTGTATAAAGTTAAATCAACTTGGCCCATGTACTATGATACCAGTTTCATATATGTCCATAAAACAACAACCCATATCATTCCAAACATATACCATGCAGCCCAGTTAATCGGCCCAAATACAATCGTTAGTAGCTGAATTGTTTGATTGACCTTCTTTTCATCATAAATTCGTCATCAATAACACCTTGTAGATCCTAGATCAAGAGCCACGAGGCTCTGATACCAATTGTAGAATCTAAAAGATCGTTGAATCGTTTA
>BQNB010049673.1:0-13244 GCA_026074375.1 Tanacetum coccineum | reverse complement strand
TAAGTGAATGATAAGTAACGAATACAATATCACAAAAGTAATTATGAAATGCACTAAGCTCATGACACTGAGGCTCAACATATATGTATGTAAAATAATGCAAATAATGTGCCCGTGTAGATGTTCAACCCACAACATCCAAATTGTTCCGACATGGTATACATTCGTTGTCCGGCAAACTGGCACAGTGAGCGCTACTCACCCAAACGGGGATGTTAATCCTAAATAGATCTATTCATATTATTCGCGCTTATAATCCAGTAATTAACAGTTCATGATTCATGGGCATCGTGGGTTATAGCTACTTAGGCAAACTCGTAATTTGATTTAAAGTGTGCTTGCATCCAAATGTAAAACAATGCATGTTTCTCACCCTAAAGTTGTAAGTCATAGTAATTGTATAAAAAGCGAGGCTATGAACTCACCTCAAGTGAAAGTGTTGATAATATAAATCAAGTATGTAAATCGTCTCAGAAAATCTGAATGCAACTTAATTAATTATAGGCCATATGAGTATAATGTATTTTATATAAATAAAATATCACATGTTATATAGTTACACCACCACCTAATAGTTCTTGTTTAATTTAAAATGTTGAAATGATAATTAAATCGTACTTTGTTAAATGTAGGTATATGTCATTGTATCCGTAAAGAAAATATTATTTTTGTTCAACAATGTATTATTTGTTAAAAATATATAATTTAATATTTTTATTCATTATGTAATGATATTATATAATTAGTTTAATTGTTTTATAAAATAATGTATAAAAGTAAAAATAGTGCACAAGGTTTTATAAACCCCATATCTTTATTGTTTCAACTATGTTTTATATGTTTCTTATGTCCACGGTTTCATATTAAGAAAATCTATCAAAATATTATATTTATAATATTTTAGCTACTGATGAAAAGTAACTTTTATAGGTTATGCAAAGTATATAAAATTAATTTTATGTATTTAATTATATAAAGCTTGCAAAAAGCATAACTCATTCATTTTAATTCTATTTTTCGAGTTTCTTATATGTTTGGAATCCTCATGACAAGTACTATCATTATAAAATATTTTGATTATTTTACCAGACCTAAAACAGTATGGATTTTTATAAAATAAGTTTTATAAAAACACTTTTATATATTTAATTATCGTAAACATGTAAATGTCATAAGTTCTTCGTTATAGCTCGGTTTTTCAGGTTCTTTATATGTTAACGATCCTTATAATATGTACTATTTTATAAAAATACTTCCAAGATTTATAAAAGCTCGAAATCATACAGTATGTCCAAAACAGTGGGTTTTTATATAAGTGTATAATATAGTTTTTATAAATTATTCCTTGGTTCAAATTTGTACAAGACCTTTGCAATACTTTATACCATATTTCTTACATATTTTAGGTCCTCTAAATTGTCCATAATGATTGTCCAAGTATCAAGTCCTTATGCTAATTTTTCCATAACTTTATAATTAAAACTTTCAACAAATTAATTTATAAACTAACCATATAATTTAACCAACAATTATATATAGTATTTTACTTGTGTTCCATCACATTTTTGAAGTCCTCATGATTTTTTATTTATAAAACTCTCTATAAATAAACTTTCAACGAATTATTTTATAAAACTAAACATATAAATTAAATTAAACTCTATATAGTGTTGCGTTCTTTTCATTTAAACATATTTTCACCATCCATATATATATATATATATTATATATATTTATATATATTTTCTATATATATATATTTATATGATATATATATATATATATATATATATATATTATTCGGAATTTCCTATGAACTTGTAATGTTTATTTAATCATAAAAAAAACATACTTAGGTGGTGATTGACATAAATAACAAGTAATTAAAAAACATGTAAATGAATAACTTGATAGATTAAGGTTTTACAAGACCTTAGAGATGTGTAGAACCGGTGAAGACTAATGTATCAAACCCATATGGACTACCCTAATCCAAATACCCTAAATGGAAAACCCTTAGAAATCTTTCTTTGTTTAACCCTTGCCTATATTATTAACCAAGCTTACAATACTCTTCTAATACTTAAATATGCCCTAATTTCAAAGCTTAAAACACGTGGTACCTCTTGAGACTTAAAACTATATGAAAACCCTTAAAATTACTAAGGTAAGTTATGGGGTTTGTGATGGTGTAGATAAGAGTTTTATTTACTTGTTTACTTGTAGGAATGAGGGAGTGGATAAGTATCCATTGGACCTCCCTTTTTTAGCAAGAGTTAATGCTCATCCAACCATTAAATAACTATGGTTGAAGCTAGATAGGTTAAGTACCAAGTTGTAAGGATTTATAAGACTTTCTCCTTCCTCCCTAGGAGGGGGTAGATGCCTAAAAGGAGGAAGGGTACATTTGACAAGCCAATTACTTAAAGATTGTAAAGTGGTTGTTTGATCCATTGGTTAACAACAATGGTTGTTTATTTAAGTTAGTAGAGGTTTTTTGGATTTAATTTCAAGTGTATGTGTTGTATATGTACAAATTTTGTTTAGGGGCTGAATAGGAAAAAGGTTTATGAGGTTTTTAGGTATTATGGGTATTAGTGGGTATTTGTTGAAGTGTAGGTGTGTTTATGGTTTGCCATGCATGCAAACGTGTAGTTTTATTGCGTTACGTAACCAATAAAAATAAAAAGCGTAAAGTTATAAATTATCATCCTAATAACTTTATAACACTTACTTGATGTAAAGATTTAATTGTTTGATGTCCGTTTACGTTAGATAGTCATTTTTAGTTTATGCAATTTAGCTTAACGATAAAAATTAAAAGTAAACTCGCAAAAGTCTAAAAATAAATAATGGAATAATTGAAGTCGTAAATGACCTAAAAATGTGAAATGTTACAGTCTCCTCCCGTTAGAAGAGCCCTGTCCCCAAGGCTCAAGTTGCGACACTTGACGCAGGTATGGGTTTAGTGAAGAGATGTGGGTGTTTCTTTTGAAATTGGTCTTCACGTTCCCATGTGAACTCAGGACCCCTCCTAGAGATCCATCAAACCTTGACAATTGGGATACGGCTTTGCTTCAACCGTTTAACTTCTCGATCCATGATTTCTACAGGTTCCTCTACAAAACGAAGCTTATCATCAATATGAAGTCCATCCAACATAATGGCTAATGGTTAATCGAAATAATATTTCTTCAAGTTGGATACATGAAACATACTGTGAACCCTGCTTAACTCTTGAGGAAGCTCAAGCTTGTAAGCAACGGCTCCAACCTTAGCTAACACCTTGAAAGGTCCAACATACTTAGGGTTTAACTTCCCCTATTTTCCAAAACATACGACCCCTTTCCAAGGTGAAACCTTAAGCATAACTCTATCTCCAATTTGAAATTCCATCGGCTTACGCTTTAAATCGGCGTAACTCTTTTGTCGGTCATGAGCGCCTTGAATCCTTTGCTTGATCTGAATGACCTTCTCGGTTGTCTCTTGAACTATTTCTAAACCGGTGAGTTAAACTTTTCCAACCTCGGCCCAACAAATAGGTGAACGACACTTTCGACCGTAAAGTGCCTCAAATGGTGCAGCCATGATGCTAGCGTGATAACTATTGTTATACGAAAACTCGACTAATGGAAAATGTTTAACCCAACCATTTCTAAAGTCGATCACACAAGCACGTAGCATATCCTCTAGAGTTTGAATAGTCCTCTCGCTTTGTCCGCCAGTCTCTGGATGATAGGCAGTACTCATATCCAAGCTAGTACCCAAAGTAACCTATAGAAATTCAATGTTAATCTACTGTCACGATCACAAATGATTGAGATGGGTATTCCATGCCTTGTGACTACCTTTTTAGGTACATTCTCGCTAATTTCTCTATGGGATCAGTTTCTCTCATTGGTAGAAAGATTGCAAACTTCATAAGTCGGTCAACAATCACCCAAATGGTGTCATAACCTTGTGACAACTTAGGAAGCTTCATGAAAAAATCCATCATGATATTATCCCACTTCCATAGAGGTATCTTGGGTTGCACCAACAAACCCAATGGCCTTTGGTGTTCGGCCTTGACCTTAGCACATGTCAAACATTTGCAAACATAGGTGGCGATGTCTTGATACATTTTGTCGGAACCCGGATGTATAGAGTATTTTGACTTCTGGGACTCGTGCATGATCATAGTCCTTATGTCACCATAACATGGCAACCAACTCCTACCATTTAGCCATAGATTTCTATTAGCACGGGGTTCTAACTTTTCCTTCGGTATATCCTTCCTGATCATACATCCTACGTCTTCATTCTTGAAGTTCTCTGGTTTTTGTGCTTCTATTTGAGCTTCCAAAATTTGTTTGGAGAGATTCAAACCAATAGTCATGACTAAGGCTCAAACCTGTAGTGGCTTATTCCATTCTTTACGTCTTAGAGCGTCGGCCACTACGTTTGCTTTCCCCGGGTGATAACGAATTACACAGTCGTAATCACTGAGCAACTATAACCAACGACGTTGCCTCATGTTCAAATCCTTTTGGTCAAGTATATGTTGTAAACTCTTATGATCTTTGAACACCGTATACTTGGTTTTGTACAAGTAGTGCCTCCAAATCTTTAGAGCAAACACCACTGCACCAAGTTCCAAATCATGAGTAGTATAATTTTTCTCATAAATCTTCAACTGTCGTGATGCATAAGCAATCACCTTCTCATTTTGCATCAATACCTAGTCTTAAAAATGATAATGCCACCTCGAGAGAAAGGATCATAATGTACTATAATAAACAAACCAACTTTCTATCGGATTAATATGTTAATACAGTTTCTTAAAATATAAGGCTTCGACCGCATTCTATATATCTTTTGTTAAATGGCTTGCGTGGGTAAAAAGTTCGCCATGAATTGGATTGTAGTCTACCAACCCAAACCATTGCCAATCTTCCAGGCTGAAAACCCCCTTCTTTTCCCCGATAGAATTCAGGAACTAGGACTGACATAGGTTAGAATAGAGTAGAATTAACATAGAGTTAGACAACCAAAGATATTATTAAATGATACGATTCTAAACCATCCGCTTTAAGTCTGTTCGACACCCAACTTACCTAACGAAACTACTACTGGATCGGGGCCCACTGGCCCCGTTAAAAGTGTTGTTTTTGGTTTATGAGTCGGCAAAATATAAATTTTAAAACTTAAATCCATAAAATATACACACCACAAAACACACACATCAATTCTTTGGTTTTGGCCGCCATTTGCCAAGGGCAGAGAAAATTAATCTTGATTTTTATTGATATTTGGTTTTTAAAACATTAGATTAAGAAGCCCTTTAAGTAGTAGTGTAGGATTTCTAGACTTTATTTGTATTTTCATGTTTTATTGTGTTTCTGTGAATACGACGTATTACCAGTCCTTCTGAATACGAACGATTAGTTTTATTTAACTATTTTTTCGAGTAATGATTGTTTCAGAATAGGATGCATCCCAACTTGCCATGGACAGAAATATATCAAGCTTGAAGAAGAAAAAGCTTGTAGGCGTGGTCGAGTGTTTAACTAGCAAACTGATACATATGTGAAGATCAGGATTGATGACGATCTTTATGACCTCTAACTCGTGGAAAGCTGAATTCCCAGGCTATTAGTTCATTAACAAGAGCCTTTGGCACCACGTATACAGGATTGCACTTCAGTGCAAATCTTAAGTAAGTACTCCTTTCAACAATGAAATTGACTTTAGAATATCGTTTAAGATTGAAAAATAGCTAGCCGGGCAATAATAAAAAAACACGTGTCATTAAACAGTAACATAATAAGCCATGAAAAAAAGGGAAGGATAGCCACAGGGAAAGGGTCTTAGAGTTAGAAAAGTGCCGCGGGACATGCAAACTACTTGCGAGAGAAGAATCATTGCACTTAATCAGACAAACAACTTTCTAATCGCGGATAATAATGGTTAATACAGTTTTCTTATATAAGGTTTGACCGCTCTTTTATCTTTTTGTTAATTTGGCTTGCCTGGTAAAAGTGCCTATGAATTGATTGTTTTACACCAACCATAACGTGCCAGGCTCTCAGGCTTGGAAACCCCCTTATACCACCGTTAGAGAATATGAACTAGGACTGACAATAGTTTATATAATAAAGTATAATTAACATAGATTTAGATAATCAAGATCTTAATTAAAATTGAGATAGGTTTACACCTCGCTTCAATGTGTTCGACACCCTACTTACCACAAAAAAACTGACCGATCGGGTACACTGAACCCACGTTAAAGTGTTGTTTTTGGTTTAGTCAGCAAAATATAAATTTAAAACTTGAATCAATAAAATATACACCACATAATGACACATCAGTCACAAGCGGATTGAATCCTTTGCTTGATCAGAATGACCTTCTCGGTTGTCTCTTGAACTATTTCTGGACCGGTGAGTTGAACTTCTCCAACCTCAGCCAAACAAATAGTGAACTAACACTTTTGACCGTAAAGTGCCTAAATGGTGCAGCCTTGAATGCTAGAGCAATATCACGCATAATACTATTAGTTATATAAAAAACTCAAATAATGTGCAAATGTTTAAACCAAACATTATTCCCAAAGATCGATTCACGCAAGCAACGTAGCATATCCTCAGAGTTTTGAAATAGTCTCTCCGTCGCTTTGTTCGTCACACTCTATGATAGGCGGATAACTACATATCTAAGCTAAGTAATCCCAAATCCTGATCTGAAGCGACCTCTAGAAATTGATGTGAATCTACCGTTCACGATCAACAAATGATTGAGATGGGTATCCATGCTTGTGACTATACCTCCTTTAGGAGAACATTCTTGCCAAATTTTCCGTGGGATCAGTTTCCTCAATGATAAGAATATTGCAACTTCGTAGCTCGGGTCGCTACAATCACCGAAAGAACATACACCATGTGACGACTAGAATCGTTGTGACCAAATCCAATGTAGATATTTATCCCACTTCCATTGAGGTATCTCGGTTGCACCAAAAAAACACCATGGCATTTGGTGTTCAGCCTTGGCCTTATGACAGTGTCAAAGCATTTGCGAACATAGGTGGATGATGTCGGCCTTCATATAGACCACCAATATAAGCTTCTTCCATGTCCTGATACATTTGTTTTGTCAGAACCCCGAATAGGATAGAGTATTTTGATTTGTGGGACTGACCAAGAATGATGACTTTCCTTAATTCACCATAACATGGGGCCAAAACCACACTCCTGCCATTTAAGCATAAGAGTTTCGTCGACACGATGAGGGTTCCAACTTTACCTTTTGGTAATATCCTTCCTGGTCATACCTCCTACGTCTTCGTTCTTGAAGTTCTCTGGTTTTTGTGCCTCTATTTGACCTTCCAATATTTGTTTGGGGAGATTCAAACCAATACTCATGACTAAGGCTCGAACCTGTAATGGCTTAATCCGTTCTTTATGGCTTAAGGCATCGGCCACTACGTTTGCTTTCCCCGGGTGATAACGGATTTCACAATCGTAATCACTGATCAATTCTAACCAATAGAAAACGTTGCCTCATGTTCAATCTCCTTTTGGTCAAGTAATGTGTTGTACAACTCTTGTGATATGTACACGAACACTTGGTCCCGTATAAAATATTGCCACCAATCTTATAGAGCAAAACACTACTCCACCAAGTGTCTAAATCATCGTATTATAAATTTTTCTTATGTATCTTCAATTGCCGTGATGCATAAGCAATCACCTTCTCGTTTTGCATCAATACCACACCTAATCCTTTATGCAACGCATCATAATAAACAATAAAGTTCTCAGCTCCTTGAGGTAGAGCTAAGATAGGTGCGCTACACAACTTATTCTTTAGTGTCTGAAAAGCTGCCTCTTGGTTGTCACCCCATTCAAAGGTAACTTTATTTTGAGTAAGCTTGGTCATCGGCTTAACAACTTTCAAAGATCCCTCAATAAACCTCTGATAATAACCGGTAAGACCTAAAAATTGGCAAATCTCAGTTGGAGTCTTAGGAGATACCCAATCTTTTATGGATTTGATCTTGGTGGGATCCACGTGAATGCCTTGACTATCAATCACGTAGCCGAGAAATTGTACCTTGGGAATCCAAAGTTCACATTTAAAGAATTTAGCATACAGCTCCTCTTTCATTAGCAACTCTAGGATTAACTTAAGGTGCTCTTCATGTTCTTCTTTGTTCTTCGAGTAGATGAGGATATCTTCAATAAAGACAATCACAAATTTATCCAAATATTGCTTGCACACACGATTCATGAGATCCATAAATACCGCCAGTGCGTTCGTCAAGCCAAATGACATAACTTGAAATTCATAATGGCCATAACGAGTCATGAAAGCGGTCTTCGGGATGTCTTCTTCACGAACCCTTAGTTGATGATAACTCGATCTCAGGTCGATCTTCGAGTAGACACTCGACCCTTGAAGTTGGTCGAATAAATCATCAATCCTTGGAAGTGGATAACGGTTCTTTATCGTTAGCTTATTCAATTCTCGATAATCTATGCACATCCAAAAAGATCCATCCTTCTTCTTGATAAACCTAACCGGAGCTCCCCAAGGTGAGGAACTGGGTCTTATGAAGCCTTTTTTGAAAAGTTCTTTCAGTTGATCCAATAATTCTTTCATCTCGGAAGGTGTTAATCAACAAGGTGATCGTGCCACAGGTGCAGCGCCAGGTATCAAATCGATTTAGAATTCCACTTGTCGGGTTGGTGGAATACCCAGCAAGTCCTCAAGAAATACTTTGGAAAAGTCTTAAACTATTGGTACATCTTCAAGTCGCTTCTCCTTCGACTTGTCTTTGGCTTCCTTTGTAGTAACATGTGCCAAAAAGACATGGCATCCTTTTAGCAAGTACTTTTGAGTTTTAGTTCACGAGATGATGTTTAATCGGGACCCGTGTATATTGTCACTTCCGTCACCATAAACAATTAATGTTTCATTTCCTCAGGGAATACGAACGATCTTCTCGGTACAAACAATGACAACATGGTACTTTTCGCTAACCAATCATACCAATTTGACCGGTCGATACTACCCAAGTTCTCAAGGGCATTATAGTCTGTTGTTAATAATGGAAGATTTTTCTAAAAAAGTTTAACGTACAACCCCAAATGATAGTATTTATCCCAATTATTTTCCCGTTGGCCAGTTCAACATTGTAATAATGGTCTAATGTAGTTGGTGTGATATCAATTAGGGAGCTAGATACAGTAGATACAAAACTCCTATCGGCAGTAGTATCAAATAAGATAGAAGCATAGCGGTTGTTTAGAAGGAACGTACCCGTGACGACATTGGAGTCTGGGTTTGTCCCCGCATTGCCCACCATATACACTTTTACTTGAGCATTACCAGTCCCACCTTGATTACCACGGTTTTTGTTCTTCAGCTTTGGGCATTCCTTCTTAAAATTCCCCTGAGCACCACATTCATAACAACCGGTACCCTTCTAATTAGCCCTAGTGGCTCTTTTGGGTTTAATTAATTTTTCGGCATCTACAGCATTGCTAGTACTCTTGCAATTCCGGGCCAGGTGGCCAACCTTGTTGCACTTGTGGCACATCGGTGCACACGGACCATTATGGTGGTAGTTGCACTTGGAACACTTTGGCAGAGATCCACTATACTCTTTTTTCTCTCTAGGCCCAACTGTGTAAGCCTGGCCACTATTCTGCCTCTAGTTTTGTTATTGTTGGTTCTGGTTGTTTCTGAAGTTTTCATCTTGCTTCCTTTTGTTTTCAATCTGACGCTCAACTAACGTACAGAGTTTTTGATCCATCAGATTGTTTGCCATTTTGACAGCCTCCTCCCTTGTCTTGGGTTTAGTAGACATCACATTTCCTTGGATCATGTCAGGTAATCCACCCACATACTTTTCAACCACATCCGACTCTTCGGGGAACATCCTCCCGCACATCAATGCTAGTTCCTAAAAGTGTTGGGTATAACTTGCCAAGTCAGTACCCTTCACTTTCAGATCCCAGATCTCTATCTCCAATTTCTTGATCTTATTTCGAGGACAGTACTTAGCAGTCATCATTTTCATAAGTGTTTTCGAAGGCATACCGTAAGCGGCATCATGACCAACTGTCTTGATATGGGTGGTCCACCATGTTAAGGCAATTCCATGAAGAGTGCAAGTAGCAAACTTGACTTGATTCTTGACTCCATAATTACTGATATGGAAAACAGGCTCCATTCTTTCAAACCATTAAGTTAGACCAACAACTCCTTCTATGCCCTTGAAGTTCAATGGTTGACATTTGAGAAAGTCACTGTAGGTGCATTCACGAGTGGGGCGCACAGGTCTTATAATACCACTTCCAGAACCTTGGCTTCCATCGTCATTGAGGTTAGTGTTTCTTTGGATTGGTCGCCCAGCCAAAGCATCAGCCACTCCTTGGGCTATCAATGCCCTGATGGCAGCATCAGTCATTAGGGTGGTGGTGGTGGTAGTGGCAGTGGCAGGGGTGGTTCTGGTTCTGGTTCCTCTTCTTGAAGCCATTTTCTTCAAATCACAAGAAAATATAATACACGTTAGATTTCATACAATCATAAACGCGACATGACATATGCACAATAAATAATGAGATCACATCACACAATAAAATATACAATCAAAATGAGATCGACATGACATATACACAATAAATAAAATGAGATCATAACACAAGAGAGTTATATAGTAAAATTTGAGATCACAATGGCATGACATAATACATCCATTCCATATATAACCTGGAACATACATGATAGTTTGACATAGAAATGACAAATACAAGTCCTACCGCCGTGCTAGCTGGGAATGTAACCCATAATACTTAGCAGACTAACATGATGACAGCTAATGGCATCGATGAAAAGTAAATATATGCACAACTATCTGCATCCTTTGGATCAACTGCATAAGCTGGATCTCTCGCGTATAGTGCCTGAATCTGACCGAGAGCTGCTATCAACTGGCTCTATAGTGATGAAACCTGAGCAACCAAGGTCGCTGGTTTCGTAGTGATAAGTATAGTATATATCTCTATAGTGCAAACTTTCACCAACCAAGATACCGTAAGTAATTAATCACTTAGGAAAGTAATTAATACACAGGGTCTAAATTCTCTAAGAAGTCCGTGAATTGAGATTTGGAAATAATTCGGATTCGGGTTAAGAATGGGTAAAGGATTTTTGAATTTGGAATTATACTACGAATATAATAGAACAATTATACTATAGAAACGATTAAAGAATTAAAACGTATACACTAATTCCAAAAATTCACAAATGTTAATTGAAAACGCAGCTATAACTAAAATTTAAATCAAAGCACTTACTTTGTAAACAAATTTAATACCTAAAAATCACAAATTTAAAAAGAAAATTTTAGGAAAAAGAATTAGAATTTTTTAACTATTTTTGTATTTTTTATGAATTTCTAAAGAAAAATGATTTACTAAAAATAAACTTTTTCTAAAAATTAACACTAAAATTTTACTTTTATTTTTCAAAAATACTAGATTTAAAAAGAAAATTTTCACAAAAAGAATTAAAAATTTTCAACTATTTTTCTATTTTCTATGATTTATCTAAGAAAAAGAAATTATCTAAAACCTATTTTAATTCCTAGAAAATACAAATTTAACTGGAAAAATAAGGAAAAATGCTTTTTAACTACTTAAAAGGTGCAGAAATTTAATGGAACAAAAATGCCCAAATTTTATAACCTAATTGAACCCTAATTTGATCAATTAAAATCCTAAACCTAATTTTATTAAACTAAAATTAAAAATATTAAAACTATTTTATTTTTCCCAAAAGACAGGGTAGAAAGTGTAAAATACTAAAGTAAAGGGTAGGCGGGGTAACTACTGAAAATTTACACTCTAATGTAAACGGGTAACCTTGAACTATTAAGAAAGTACAATTTAGACCCTACGATTAAGCTTATTTAGAGCTTATCTAAAAAGTGAGAATCAGCTAAAACTTAAAACTACAAAGTTATAGAAGAGCTTATTCTCTACAACTTTAACAAAGGCACTTTTGACTTTTAACAACAGAATAAGCTAGAAATTAAGCAATTGAATCTGCATAACAGAAACTAGGCCTTAACTAACGTTTTAAGAATTTGGCTTATTCCTAGCTTATTACTACAGGAAAGTGAAAACTAAAAGATGCTACTTGATGCTTGAGATGTGTACTATGGATTTCTAAAAAGTAATAAGCTAAGTATTAACAAGATTAACAAGGAATTTGCTATCAAAAAGTGCAAGGTTCAGGCTTAAAACTGAGATTAAGCTAATCCTAGTAAGCTATCAAGCTTATTTCTTAAACCTAAAAACTTAAACTTTGAAAATAAGCTAATCTATGGATATAGAATACACCTAGATAAAAGAATTTAGGTATGAAAAGCTAGAAAATAGAAATCAAAAGATAATAAGCTAAAAGTCTCAGCTATTGCTAACAACACTTTTACAAGAAAATTTAAGCTAGACCAAAGCTTGGAAATGAAATTTAAAAGATTATTTATACTAAGCTAGTGGAGTACAATGAAAATGCTTAATACTAGATTCTAACTCCTACTTATGAATGCTAAAAGGCAACTAGAAAATGAATGAGCAACAACAGTTAATACTGTTGTTGCTGATGCAATTGACCAAAATCCTAATATGCAGGCTAAGTTTTGAGGTTAAAACTCTTTGAAATCACTACTTATATGTATCTAAACCTATATTATTCAAATGTGAGCTCTAAATTGCTTTTGAGACACTAAACTCTAAATCTAATTTAGCTCAAAACTGTCCTGGTGCTAAGAAGAAGTATTTAAGCCCTAAACTTTGTAATTCTACACACTAACTTTTAAAACCTTTTTAAAACTTGATAATATGACTTAACACAGCTGTGTAAAGAGTTTTGACAGGTTATTGTTGACTTTAAAGGTCAAAGTCACTTTAACCCAAACACTCCTTATCTAATTATGTCCCAACTAAAATATACTCAAAATCTATTTAAAAACTAAATCTGTTAAAACCTTTTAGCTACTCAATCTTAAACTAACCTAAGTAAGCTCTTTTAACTCTAAAATGCCTAGCTTATGTATAGAAATAAGCTAGTTACTCTCCTAGCCTTTTATACTAATAATGACAGAATTGAAAATTATGAAAACTAAATGAATCCTAGCTACCAAAGTTTAAAACAAATGCATATTTAAACTAACTCAACAAGACTAGACA